>CAJUYH010005365.1:0-23528 GCA_910591685.1 Galerucella tenella
AATGCATTTTTGGCTGCAACAATGCAATTTCTGATTTTGGACAAATGAAAACTAGGTCACTTTTTTACAAATAATTTTTGCAAGCGAATGCCGAAAACCGCATTCCGATCGGTGCTGCCCGAAAAAAAAAATTTTTAAGGCCTTTTTTCGCGTATAATGACGCGACTAAATATTTTCTGTAGAATGTCGAGAAAAGACCAAAATAAATGTAGAGCACCAGTCCAAAAATACTTAATGACCAAGGTAAATACATATTTGAACTTATTAGTTTTTGTTTACAATAATTTATTACTAATTTTGTATAACAGTAACATACCTATAATGTTTTATATTAGTTCAATGTGGTCCCGTAGGATGGTTCCAAACTCGGTTTGTGCATTTTCTTATATTTTTTTTTCAAAACAAATTTCTTTTTCGTAGAAAAAATATTGTATGCGTGTTTCATGTAGGTAATGGTTATTAATACAATCGCATTAACCATACGAAGCTCGCCTTTGGCTCGTTTCGTATCCCAGTGACACCTCCGTTAAGGAGTCTTGCATAATAAATAAAATGTAATGGTAGAAATATGAAATATAAAATATTCATAATATAATGGTGTATTTCAATTTTGTCTACCCATAAATATTTCTGTTTCAAATCTCTTTAAAATGTAAAAAATATGTATCACCTACATATTTCTACACGTTTTCTACAACTCCCAGAATAATTGTACTTACCAAAAAAAGATAACTAAGTTACTGATAATAAAGTAATATTTCATTATATCTGAAAAACTATGTCGCATTTAAATAATTATTCATAAAGTGGAAATACGCATGAATATTAAACACAGAGTATTTCCTATATATTTAGCATTGTACATCACCGATTGAGATTCCCACATGACGTCACACGCTGTCGGCTACATGCGCAAGAACATACCGTGAGTAAGTGTATCGTTGTAATGAATGTATCGTCGATGGATAGTTGGTAGATTATAGGTGTGGAAGGGCCTCTGAATAGGTGGTGTTGCTGGTCACTCGGTGGGTCAACTTACAGGAATAAAACAACTACCTGTAGGACTGGGACACGTTCCGTTTATCACTTCAACTTACTATTATACATTAAATTACTTATTACTAACACCAATATTAATAGTAATATTAATATTAATTATAATGAGAATCGATAATTATGAATGCTTCTTAAAACAATATCGTTAGCATATTTATACGACGAGTCAAGTTCATCATAAGTAAATATAAATAATACTATTTATGTTTATTTCACGCTCTGAACTTGACTTCGTACGTGCAACCTTCCTAATTCTTATTTGTATAACGATTCATGATTTATTGGAATTAGCTTCAAGGGATATTATGTCTTAATTAAATATTATTAAAACTTATTGTTTTGACCGAAAGGCATCACATCGTGCTAGGAACCAAAATGCCCAAAAAGGCAAACTCCCTCCTCATAATCTTCGATACTATTTAATTTCCCTTTGGAAGTTTAAAAAGTTTTGAGATAACTTATGTTATCATAATTAATGCAATCTCTTTCTCCCGCAGAATGGTAATTGAGACTCCTCAACATCTCACACCGGCCTACTACAATCACAATTATTGCTCTGTCCAGGTACAGGTCAACGAGGCATATTTTACCTCTACTCTAATTTCTCAAACCTCAGAAAAACCTTCACCTTTATATCATTCAACAACGCGCCGAAGCAGCGGAATCCCACGAGAAGTTCATGGAAAAAGCTAGAGACAAATTGTCGGTAACGAGAGTAGAAGAGGAAGAGGAGAAAGATACAACACACAACACTTTCTCTTTTCTACCCGATAAATGCGGAGGATTCCTGTAGTTTATCTGCATCATATTTGGCGAAATAATTGCATAAACTTTCATAACAAATGTTGCCATATTTTCAGCATGACTATCAGTTGCTACTTACATAACCATCTTGAGTAAACTAAATTTCCTCATTTTCCAATATAAAATGACACAGGTTCTTTAAGTAACGTGATTTGTTCTTCCCTGATAACTTCACGTCGAATATCATCATTATTATGGACCAGATATTGATAGTTTTACATTCTCTTAAGCTTAACAGTGGCTTAATGAAATCTTCAAATTCGATTGAGTTTATTGATCTCCAAATTAAATATACCTTCAAGTGCTCTGTTCATGTAGACACTCTACAATTACAAATTACGAAAAAAGAGCTGTTCGTTGCATTAATAATTTGTGCAGCATGACAATATCTCCATTCGAAACAACGTTATATTATGCCATTCCCTAGGTCGTAAATTCTTTATTATATTATCGGTGATGGTGAACACCCTGTGCCAGTTACTACCCTATCGAATTTTATAACCTTATAATGGTTATTTTCTCCAATCGTTTTAAAATCATACTGAACATTAAAGTGGAGAAAAGAATTCCATGAAGTGAACGAATGAAATAATTGCGAATAAAATGTAACTTTCCGTAAACTCTGCTGATTTCAGCGTATTCGTAGAATCAAGGATTGAATTTGAAAGTGGTGACTTCTTAGAAAATAATCATTCAAGTATTATTACTTATTGGAATTGACTCTTGTGCAGATTAATAAAAGTGATTTACTGAAACATTAGAGTATCAAATAATTGTGAAAATGTTTCTTAACATGTAACTGCTATTTGCTATTTATTCAGAGACTCGATTATATGATGCGTTGACCATGACCATTACACATTTTTTCCTTTGTTGGAGAAACCAGGGAGTAGTTGATTAGCTACCTACTTTTGAAAGAAGATACCATTTATCGTCTTGTGGAAATGTCAGTCATTTTACTGAGCAAGCAGTGCAGTGGAAACACTTCCGGAATTGCCGGAAGAATATGACCTCACAGATATTTAGGAGGTAATTTGGTCCCCGTGGCCAGCAGGTATAATATTCTGTACAAGTAATCTAAGTTGTGTAAATACGCTAAGTACTTAAGGGGTACTTTGACAAGTATAACGCAAAGACTAGTATCTGAATAATAGAGAGAAATAAAAATTTTATTCAGTTTTTATTTACTACTATTTAATAAGAAAGTAGATATTTACCAAAAATATATAGCAAAATTCAGTACACTACGAAGATTTATCCAAAAAGTAACTAAGACGTGCTCCTCTCAGAAGTTAACAGCAATAACCGACGTATATATAATAATAATGTACAAAAACGAGTATGCCGCTTTCTTCAAGGGATTGCTATTTTTATCAAGTACCTGCCTTACCTCAATTCTAAGAACAACATTCAATTGCATTTTCATTTCGGAGGCGAAATTACTCGTCGGATTAATTTAGGGCCAGAGTACCAGAGTATTAACGTAGGTAGCGGGGACCAGATTACCTGACCCCCACACAGAGGCATCCATCACCGATTCCTCCAAGGGATAGGACCCTGAACCCAAAATTACATTTTTCTAATACTGGCTAAAGAGGCTAGGAAGTCTTACAGCAGGAAGCTCATGATTCTTTTACTGAAGAATTGCATCTTTGGTATGGTGGCCAAAGACTAGACAAACCTCAAACTAAGCAATATCCAAAAACTTGCAGCATTGGCATTACAGGGGCAATGAGGAGTACTGCTACAGCGGCGCTGGAGACAATGCTAGACCTTCCTTCGCTACATTGTGTCATAATGTGCTAAGCAAGGGCAGCTCTAGCCCGACTGGAAAAAGCATCAGACCATGATGTGGCACATTGAAAAGGACACACAGGAATAAAGCACGTGGATGACGATATCTTTAAAATGCCAAGAGACCACATGACCACCAGATATATCTTTCGCAACAGCTTCGAGATTGTTATCAAAGATCGTAAGAAGCTTGAGGAAGAGAACGGACCACCACTCAGTAGAGCTAATGAACTGATCTAGTACACAGACGGATTGAGGAATGAGCTGGGCACCGGCAAGTCGAGCAAATATGGAGGAATCGTCTTGATTGGTAAATACTCCTCGGTATTTCAAGCAGAAGTCTATGCAATACTTGCATGTGCAAGGGCAAATAACATGGGAGCCTACAACAACAGGCAGATCAGGATCTGCAGTGACAGTCAAGCTGCCCTTAAAGCAGTTCATAGTTCGAAGGTAACATCTCGGCTGGTATGGGAATGCGGCGAAGAAGACTGGCATCTCGAAACAGTGTAACACTGGAGTGGGTCCCAGGTCACAAAGGAATCGCTGGCAACGAAAAAGCTGACGAACTGACAAAAGCAGGATTGTCAACCCTGATGAACGGACCCGCATTCCCAGCTGCTCCACTAGGTCATGGTTGAAAGGGTGGGTAAAAGAACAACACAATAAACACTGGAAGAATACGCCCAGGCAAACACATGGAAAGAAATGCATAAAGGAACCATCAGAAAAAGTAGCGGAAGAGCTGCTCTCAATGAGCAGGCACAAACTAGGGGGCTTTTTACGGGACACTTTCCCACAAAGGAGCACCTGAACAAAATGGTTGTATAACGGAGACCTTACATGCACAAGATGCAAAAAGGACACCGAAACAGCTCTGCACATATTATGCTGGACCACAGGAGGCATAAACTATATGGAAGACCCAAAATTACTCCAGTAGACTTCTACAACCAACCAGTAAAAAACCTGTATGAGCTAATACAGGAACGGATTAGCTGGATAGGCTGTAGTCAGAACACTAGGAGGATCCACAAAAAGCCCAGAAGCCTAATGTGAAGCCGGCGAAGGGACGGCTCCTTTTAAAAAAACCACCAAAGAAGATAAACTCACTTTTCCACTTATTCTGGTGCAATTTTTTCCTATCCATTCATTCCACTCCACATATTTCTTTAATATAAAAACAATTAACTCACATAAAAATATCTTATATGTATAAATAAATGCGGGTGCTTTCCAGAATTATATCGTTTCTTTAAAAAAATCCAGCCACTTAAAAAATGTTGAATTCATCGGAAAATAAAACATCTGCAATAACATCGAGGTAACACAAACGTGGCAATAAATTTTCTTTCCAACACCGTTTCTGTCTAAGCAATAAATAGAAGTGGGTGATCTCGTGTGGCGCCTTCAGTGGTTTGGCAGCGTGTATGAACCGATCGAAAGGAACAAAAAAAACTTCGCCAACTGTGAATCTCTCTATATTTCTCTACGACTCAAAGGGGAACCATAAATACTATATTGGAGGAAAATGGAATTTACTAGTAGAAAAAATTCGATAGTCTGGACTGAATTTTGGCGAAGCAAATACGTAGTTATCCTATTCTATCATTATTGATATGGGAATACAGTAAATAGTTACTCCAAGCACTACTTCTTCTATAGGTAATATTTGCGTAGTTTATACAGGGTGTTTTATTGTAGCACATTGACGTGAATATGAAAAAATCTTTATAATGAGTTTATTGAATAAAAAAAAGGTAGAACGTGTCGCGGGACACACGGTAGGAACTTTAGTTCCTTTTAAGCAAAAGTTATGTAATACATTTGACGTTATAGATAAACACTTTGCATATTCTTTGGTGGTTGAGTAGTAAGCACACCAGACTCTCACGCGGTAGACCCGGGTTCGATTCCCCGCGAGGAATTTTTTTTTATAGTTAATTTTATTTTTAAATAATCATTCTGCTTGATATTAATAACGACAACAGGTAGACGTTTGAAATATTCAGCAGAATATTCATTATTATAGATAATGGTACGGTACCCTCCATGAGGGAGTCCGACTGGCAACATCTACTTATAACAGCATCGTATATTTAAAAAAGGAAACCGTAGCATTATACAAATTGGACATTCGTTTACCACAAAATTAGTGGAAACATAAAATTGAATTGTTAAATTTTTAATTTGAAGTTATATTACAGTTTATAGAAATTTTAATTTTCTAGATTTTTTCCTAAGTGGGTCGTAGAAAAAATATGCTGCTCGACTCGTGTGGATTGTCCATATCGCACTTGAACGATTGAGCACTCCGCCTACGGCGTCGTGCTCCATCTTTGTCCTCGTGCGATATGGCCATCATATCCACACTAGTTGCACAAACTACAATTTCTTTCAAAATATGCCCTTTTACATTTAAAAACTACCTGCCAAATGTCAAATCAATTTATTTATTTATTTATTTATTTATTTATTTATTTATTTATTCTGAATCGCTGCTTCGTAAACGAGAGAGAGACTAAGGAGGCACAAGCACGCAAAAGCAAGGCACATAAAGAAGCAATGTAACATAACGTAGCGTAACGTAACGCGTAACGGTCAGATCTTTTGCGTCGCGACCCCTGGTCGCTCAAACATAACCTGGCGTAAAGAACTGAAATTCCAAAAAAGTATTAACTTGCAAGTCATAACTTATAAGAAAAAGCTAAAACTTCTAAGTAGAAGCTAATTCTTATTTTTATTTGAATAAAAACTAGAACTCTCTCGAAAGTAAATAGGAAAATCTTTTGAATTTTGAGTGATTACTTATAAGTATTTACTTATATTTACAAACGTTTACTTTTTTCTGACGGATAGTAGTACTATTTTCAGCTTCATCACACACGTAATTGGAGTCTCCAAGACTTTCCATTTCATCTAATGCAAACTCAAAACCATCTCGTAAATGCTTGCTAATGTTATGTAAAACAGCACAGCAAACAATAATTTTTGGAACTTTTGACAAAGATGTTTTAACCTTGTGTCCTAGAATGGGAAACCTTTGCTTTACTTGTCCAAAAACTCTCTCAATTACAACTCTTTCCTTGGAGTGAGTGATATTGAATAATTCTTCAATTCGGTTTTGAGGATTTTCAAAAGGTGTTAATAGCCAAGGAGCAATTCCATATCCACTATCTCCGAGAAGGCAGAAATTACCCCGAAATCTTGCCACATTTTCATATACGGAACTTTGTTTCCAAATTCTGGAATCGTGAACACTTCCATGCCATTGAGCGACTACACTTGTAATCAATTAATTAACATCACAAGTTACTTGCACATTTATGCTAGCAAATCCTTTTCTGTTAATAAAATCATCGCCAAATTCTGGTGGTTTTTTAATTTGAACATGAGTGCAATCTACAGCACCAATGACTATAGGAATTTGGAATCAATTCGACCTGCAAAATTTTTAAGTAGTCATTAGGACAATCCCTAGTAGGACCCTATTGTAATGTTTCTTGGAAATTATCAAGTTGTTCAACTAACCGAATTTAGATTTATATTACCTTTATATATCAGATCGGGTATAAAATTAAATAGTAAATAAATTCCTAAGATGAACGGTGACGCTTATGGTTTACTACCTGACTAGCATCTGTGACATTTTCGCGTGCTGTCAGACAATAAGAAACAGACTATAAATAATTTTAAGATTGTTTTATATTGAAAATAAAATGTCTAACGAGTTATCAGTTGTAGTTATTATAGGAACATAACTTAACTGAAGCATTTAATAACAAATTAAAAAGGTAGTTATCCAAATGAACATTATTTCATAGACGATATTTCAATATGAATAATAAGTCTGTACAGAAAGTACGAGGAGTAGTAAATCATTCATTTAAGTAGATTTCATAGACGTACCAAAATATATTTTAAGAGGGTATACCGTAAGGTACATTTTGTATTGAACGAATGAGTTGCAGCTATGCTAAAGAATATACGATTTAGGTCAGAGGTAACGGGATGTACTAATTTTAATAAAAAAAAGTGATAGAGGTACATAAATTTTAGTAAGTTTGATAAAGAAAGGCAACACAGTTTATTCATAATAGAAAACAAACCAATCTGTAACAATAATTATTTTATATATTTTTGTATATATGTGTGTATAAATGCTGGATATACAGTTTCCAAATCTTGGCAAGATGAAAACATTAAAAGCGGAAGGTTTGTCGTTAGATTTGCAGCCATCATCTGGAAAAGGAAAAAGACTTATCATTGTCCATGTTGGAAATTCTGAAGGTTTTGTTGATGGTGGATTATTAACTTTTATTTCAAAACGCACGGGGGACTATCACGAAGATGTGAATGGGGATGTCTTCGAGGAATGGTTTGTTCAAATGTTGGATCTGATTCCAAAAGGGGCTGTTATTGTTATGGACAACGCAAGTTACCATTCACGGTTACGAGAAGCATTGCCCACAAGTCGTTGGCGTAAAGCAGAGCTTTTGGAGTGGCTTATTTCGAAAAATATTAAGTTTCCAAAAGGATCCACTAAGGAAAGAACTTTACAGAATTGCACAAATAAACAAGAATAAATACTAAACCTACATTGTAGAAGAAATGGCTTCTTCTCGTGGTATATCAGTTCTTCGACTTTCCCCTTATCATTGTGAACTTAATCCCATAGAATTAATATGGGCTCAGGTAAAGGGGGAAGTTGGGAAAAAAATACTAATTTTAAAATAAACGATGTTATGAAATTGTTTGAGAGTGCTGTGAGTCATGTTAGTAAGGAAAATTGGACAAACTGTATCGAGCATGTTATCAAAGTAAAGGCAAATATGTTGAAAATTGACAATATTTGTGATGATTTAATCGACCCTATCATTATTAATGTCAACAACGATTCTTCCTCTTCCGAGTCGGATATAGAATAAAATGTAAGTAATAAATGTATTCCAATAATTATTTATTTTCATTTTTTATTATATTATAATTTAAAACGTATTTTTTTCCCAAAATACACACCACTGCATTGCGTTATTGCTTATCTGCTAATCCTTTAACAATGAAGAAACCCTAAATTTTGCTACAACTGAAACAAATACGGGGTCGATCTACCTGGTTTTTAGATTTACGGAAGAAATGTAATTTAAAGTGAGAGATTTATCAAAAATTTCATGGTGCTCCCTGTAAAGGTTTTGCATACTTAATTAGGGTTTATTACTCCTCGTACTTTCTGTACAGACTACTTTTAGCACGGCAGATATTACGTGATGGAAATAAAACCGCAACAATTTCAATTGTTGACTCTTGCAATATAAAACTGAATGCCAGTGCACAGATTAAAGCGATAAATACATCAGATTTCAATGAAACTGTATTAATACCCTTGTAGCGATGTTTTAATAGTGGATTAAATATAATACTTTCAGGGTTGTTTTACACAATTAACGCTCGTAATCTCAATTTATACAACAAGGGGGACATTGATATGAATATGATTATCTCTAGTTCCTCCAGAACTCCTCCTTTGTCCTCCAGAACAATTTTATTACAGGAAATATCTCTGATATTCGCAATTTTAAGTGAGCAAGCAAGTTTCCTTCCAACATTCTTTAAATCGATATTAGACAAAATACAAGAAAATATTTCTTTATGTATGATTATTTTTCAGTATGCACACATAATTTTATTCAATTTTATACAAACAACCATATTGATCGTTCAATGTTTTCCACTTAGCATATTGAAACATTTAATTCTTATTATGAGAATTACACAAAGTGACAATTTTCGAATCATTTTATATCTCGTCAAATCTTTCTTTTTTCATGGATTCTGTTTATAAACTAGCAGTGGCGTATCGTGGATCTTAACCGATCATGACTGCCGTACCGGCCGGCCAGACTCTAGGCAGTTGTCACTAGTCACTAGCAATTCGGCAGCCCGACCTCATCTCTTGCGAATCCTTGCGGTTTCGCTTGGCAAATAACATTGTAGGTGCGATTTGGAGCAAATTTTTTTTATTTTTAAGCTTGTTGCCACCCCCTTTCGTATTCCACCCTGTGCCATGTCCTCTGCTGCTCTCTTCACGCTTGACCACTATATGTAGACTAGCTTTTCTTTTTCTAGTGCCTGTCGTAAAACTAACAGTTGAAGTGATCTTGAGCCTTTTTTTGCTGTTACTCAGACTCTTAGGACCTTGTCTTTTGGCAGTGGGACTCTTAATAGTTGAGTGCTGAAAGGACAAGTGTGGTGTTCCCCACACCACAAATTCAGTATTACCTCTATACGATAGTTTTTCATTTTCACGAATTTCCTGGAGCCTCTGCTTCGTTTCTGCGTCCAGCCTTATGATAATGATGTTTAAAATTCGCGCTCAACTAAAAATGACTGATGACATAACGAGTATACGTCCATTATACTGACAGTGTACTTGTCAGTAAGATTACGGGTAAACGCTTCTTGTGGTGCGTTTGTGAATTATAGTCTCCATAGTCTCCATCACCTTGGTGTACTAGATTAGATTAGAATTGGAGTGGCTCTTTGTCCTATCCCACTGCGACCTTTGCAGATCTATTGTGGTCCTCCCTATATTTAGAGCTCAATATCTAGCTTTATTCTTTTTATTAGACCTAATAGCCTGGATACCGCCTCCTTTGCGTAGCTCTCTGCCCTCGGTTTTTCTTCTCCGAATATGTGAAACCGCACCCTTGCTAGGCCTTCGCACTCACAGAGTATGTGCTCCGCGGTTTCTTCTTCTTCCTGGCAGAACCTGCATAGGCTGTCATCTGCAAGGTCAATTGTGTGCATATGTTTCCTCAGCCAACAATGTCCGGTCAGCATTCCCACCATCATCCTTGTCTCTTGTCTTTTCTCGACTTTGACATAGTAGGTCGTGTGACAGTTTTGTCGAAGGGCTTTTAAGGAATAATTTTGCTTGTCTTTGTCCTGGGGTTTCATACCACCAGCGCAACGCCTGGTTGTTTATCCATTTGTGGATGCTCTCTTTACTTAGGCATTTTGCAATTCCTCAGGAAGGTTCTGGCCCTATCATGACCTCCGTTGCTCCCTGCTTGGCTAATTTGTCAGCCTTTTCATTGCCTTTTATTCCTTGGTGGCCTGATACCCATGCTAGGGTCACTCTATTATGACTACCTAGTCTGTTTAGAGCCTTCCGACACTCCCACACCAGATTTAATGTTATCTTATATGAGCGTATCTCCTTAAGTGCTGCTTGGCTGTCGGAGTAGATGACGATTCTTTGGTTATCGACCTCCTGTCTCATCAACTCTTCTGCACAGCATTGCACCGCCAGTACCTCTGCCTGAAAGACGGTAGCATGTTTCCCTATGGTCTTAGAGAGATCGTGATATTCTCTTGTACCCCATATATTCCAGCTCCTACTCCGGAGTCTGTTTTCGAGCCATCAGTGTACCAGTTGAGATTCGCTGTTATAGGAGGCCCTGCTTCCCAGTCCTTTCTCTCTGGAATGTAAACTGTACAGTTGTTTTTAAAGCTATATTGTGGGGCAATCTGATCCGTTGGCATTCCCAGTATTGGATCTGCCTTTATTTCTTCATATAGCTCTTTGTAGACCTTACCGTGTTCTTGGCTTATCGGAGAAGGACCCTGTAATAATCTGTGACTAGCAGATCTTGCATTTCCTTGTATGAGGATATATGTAGTGGTGGTAGGTTTACTATTACCTCCAGGGCCCGCTTCAATCTGCAGTGTCCTGGGCCACCAGACAACTGATCCATAGGTTATCATTGGCCTCACAACCTGTGTATATAACAATTTGGTCATGTTGGGATTTAAATCCCAATTTTTTTCCACACATTTGCCTCCACCTTCCAATGGCGATTCTGGTGTATAATGTACTATTATTACATTGTTTGTTATTTGCTCCAGTATCACAATATTTAATAGAAATAACTGACAGGGTAGTCATTAAAGTGAAGTAAGCGTACTATAAGAATAGCAACAAACGTTTAAATCGGTTTATAACGAAGGATCAACTTATTTTATCGCTGGGAAATGACAAAGCATCATTAAATGACTCATTTCATGTAGTAGTTGATTTATCTGTGATATGAATTTTTTTTGTTATTATCAACCATCTATCCATCACATCCCATTCTCCCAAGCGCGCAGACGAACTACTCGCTCGTATTCCTAATTAAATCTCTTGAACTACAAATAATATTTCATCCTCTTATACATTGCATTTTCATGTATTCAGCTTTGAGTTTATAAGCTCAAGGGTTAGGCATCACTTCAAAACTTTAACAATTGTCGAATAAATGTAAAACATAAAAAAACTAAAATTAAATTTCAAACGCAACGCTGCAACAAAATAAACTTCAAAACTGGTCAGTCGTTATCATGCGGTTAAAAACTTTGTCGAACATTTTTTGGCTTTTACAACTTTTCGGTATGTAGAGAAGGGCGATGAAAATTGTTAATTGAATTGTGTAACCTCCGATACAGTGAACAGTGTTATTAAATTGGTTTCTACATTTATAATGCTATAGGAGTCCTTTGTAATAACAGTCTTTTCATACATTTATTTGACTGTCCACGTTGTAAATATTAAATGGGATGTGACAAAAAAGTAGGTCATAAATTAAACCGCATATTCTGGAGAACAACAACGTGCCTTTGAAGCTACGCAGTGAAAATGGATTTTTTGAAATATTCCGAGCGCTGCTTGACATATTATCATGGAAATTGACTGGCTGTCTCATTAATATAGTATTTTTCAAAACAAATATAATCTATAATAATTTTGAGGAAGCTGAGATCCCATAAACCCACCAAATTTGACGACTATTAATTGAATACATAATTTTTGAAACTATTTTGCTTCATATGCTACCAAAATTCAAAATGTCTTTCTTCGATAAACAGTCGGCACAGTTTTGTGATGTCTTTTGGCATTACATAAAGAGAAAACCAAGATTTAAATTCATTGAAATTGTTTATTATTAAATAATTCAATGTAATTATTTCTATTTTAAAAACAACGCAGTTATTTATTGTTTATAGTTGTCGAATAGTAAATAGACACGTAAAGTCATGAACGTAACAGTAAGAGGTCACGTAAAAGGATAGATGTACATATGCTGATGAAATATACAAGTGGGCATTCACATCAATGAATGTGAAAGAAAATTAGAAGATTCCTACTAAATTTATCTTTTTCATCTTTGGTAAATAGATTAGTTTGTTGATAAAGTTAAGTTCGTACGTGATGTAAGGTCTGAAATTTGTGTGCAGATCAGCATGAAACGGAAAGTAGTTTCAAGTATGTGGGTGAATTTGAAGGAAGTTTAATGTGTGTTGGCTTTCTATTATCTTTTTTCCTTTTTCTAGTTTTCAGTAATTTTTTTTAATGAATTGCTCTATATACTGTATGTATAATAAGTTATGAATGCGAATAATCAAGAAGTAATTCTCCAATAGTACATTGTTTACCGGGTAGGAAAAGCTTAACATTCCTGGACGACTGTGAAGATTGCTAAGTCGAGGCGCAAGCCGAGACTTAGCAGCACAGAGTCCAGGAATGTGGCTTTTCCTACGAGGTAAACATACTATTTTTCCGCAAATCGTTTAAAATTCGACAGATATTGATTGATTTAAAAAAAAAACGCGATAATTTTATTCCCAAATAAATGGTGCTTTGAAATTCCTAATAAAATTACTTGGGTTACTATGGAAACGTATTGAGGTTGAATTGTCAAACTTGACGCTTATAAATTTAATTGCTGGTGTTCTCGAAAGTAAAATGATAAGTGATGATGAAATTTCCATTCCTGGGACTCCTCCAGAGCTGGTTGAGGCAGTGAATACTGGTTCATTAGAATTATTGCCAAAGAAATCAAGAGAAAAGTACGAAAATGCATACAGACGTTTTATGGATTATCGCATGAATAAAAATACGAGTTCTTTCTCAGAAAATGTTGTAATGGCATACTTCCTAGACCTTTGTTTAAAGATGAAATCTTCAACATTATGGGCCAATTATTCAATGCTGAAGTCAACCCTTGCACTTAAACACAATGTAGATATATCTACATACTCAAAACTTCGTTCTTTATTGAAACGGCAAGCTCAAGGTTGGCGAGATCCGAATTGCATCCCAAAAATTCAACTTTTACCTGGCCAAGAAAAGGTCACATCCGAATTGCATCCCACCTCGAAAAAAGGTATTTACTAATTAATAACACCATTTCAGGTAAACTGCGCCGCAACGTTGCCAATTTGTGCTAAAATTCTTGAAATATAGTTTAAAAATCAATGTACCGATTAAAAGTTTAGGTAATTATTTGTATTTTATATATTTGGAAATAAATCAATTTAAATAAAAAGATACACATAAAAAGGATAAAAATGTATTAAACGTAAAATATCTAGTTAACATAAATAAAATAAACTTTTGCACTTAACATTTTTTTATGTAGATTATAGGTTAAGAGGTTCAATCTTTCATAACATACATAAAGGTACAATAATAACTAAAAATACCCTAAACCTTAGGTTTACACCTATACGAAACTGTTTTAACAAACTCAAACTTTGTAATTATATTTTCTTCTAGCTCTTTAATTTTCATTTTAATAAAATCTCGTTTTTTTAATACATTGGTGTGAACTTTTGGTATAAGGTGTACACTATTAATTTTTATGTATGTGTCGATCTGAAACTGCAAAAGTACATCTAAAAATACATTTATGTTTGGATGAGCACAGTAAAAGGATTTATTATACCTGGAGTGAAAAGATTCACAAGCATTTGTTGTTCGTTGAAGAGTTTCTGAATGTTCAGCCCAAATATGTGGCGGAAATGTCGCGTTGTCTTCTATATAATTTTCGACAAGATAGTCGCAAAATTCACTTAGTTTGTCATTTTCCGGCTGGATTGCAGCCAAGTCAAAAGCGTAAACTTCTCCAACATCTTTAGGGTCAAGAAAAGATAAACCAAAGATGTATGTCAAGTACTTCGAAATTTCGTCATATTGGCCTGACTTATTTTGATACGGAACTGATAAGCCAACCGCTTGAATTTTTCTATACCAGGATTGTCCCAAATGAAATTTACAGCCACGGATAGATGCCAAAGGAAAAGTTTCTGAAATTGCTTTATGAATTGCAATTTCAAAATCTGCGGTTATGGTTTTAGGGGCTAAAGGAATATTTAGATTTAAGCACTCTTCTTTTAAGTATTGAAAAACAAGAGAATATGTGAAAGAGAGTTTGTTAGGAAGTAAACAGAAAACTAGGGGAATATAGGTATTATCTTTTAAAGCATGAATGGTAAACAATTGTAGAAAATATTTTGGACAATACTGAAACGTACCATCCACGTAAAGATCTGAAGAAGAAGACAATAAATTAAGGTTGGTTTGACAAGAAAATAGAATGATGTTATTTTCTTTATCGTTTCTCAACAAGAAATTTTCATTTTTATTGGTCACGATGGGGACTACTTCAATTGAATTGTGAAATTCTGTTACGCTTTTTGGAACCTGTATTAAACCATTTGACGATCTTGCACTATGAATGTTTTTACGAATTCGTTCTACATCCTTAGTTGTTATAGTATCTATCTCCCTATTTTTTATTTCATTCCGAATTAATTTCATTGGCTTTTCACACATGTCACTTACAGCAGCACATTTAACAGAGTTACTAATGTTTTGTCTGTTTAAAATTTCCGCTGGCACTTTCTCGTGGTTGTGATTTAACACCGATTCAATTAATTCATCACTTACACAATTTGTTTTAAGAAAAGCTTTACAATTTCGTTTTGTACATTGCCACCTCTTCACCGTATCTTTACCTAACATTTTTTGAAAACAGAATGTATACCCCTGAATAACAATTAAAACTTTACCCTTTTCACTTAAAACCGTATTGATCTCCATATTTTCACCAAAATCACACAATATATAACTACAAAATGTTACTACGATCTTTGCGAAACGAATCAGAATTTTGAACTACTGGTAAAGTATAAGCGTCAGCCCTTTTTAAATGCAACCATCAAACTTAATCTCTACTTAATACCCCATTAGTATTTAGTATTAAGTAAACATTTGTTTATGTGTCAATAAACATTTTGAATGTTACAATTGATTAAGTATTATTTAGTATTAAGTAAACATTTGTTTATGTGTCAATAAACATTTTGAATGTTACAATTGATTAAGTATTATTTAGTATTAAGTAAACGTGACAACGCTGTTGGTTATTATCAGAACATACATTAGTTTTGCTGCTAAAATAAAATTGGTTAATGGGATGCAATTCGGATGGTCGTGGGATGCAACTCGGATGGTAAAAATTCTACCTGCTCTTAGCGGGATGCAATCCGGCCGTCGCGCAAGGTTATAGGGCAAAGAAATCTAAGATTTTAACGAAGGAAGAAATTGAAAAATTTATCCAGGAAGCTCCAGATAAAGAAAATTTAATGATTAAGGTAATTTACAAGGTTTTAATTTCTATTTAGATTATAGCTTTATTTATTTTTTAGGTGGCTGTAATATTTGGTATTTCTGGGGCCTGTAGAATGGATGAGTTAGTCCGAATGACTGTACACGATATAGAAGACTTAGAATCTAAGCTTTTAATCAGCATACCTGATTCGAAAACCAACAAACCAAGATCATTTGTAATTAATCAGATCTACTTGAATGTTTATCGAAAGTATGTTTCGTTAAGACCAGAAAATATGAACAGTGACCGATTTTTCTTTAAATATCAAAGCGGAAAGGGTTGTAGACAAGTGGTAGGAATTGTACTAACTGTCAAATTACTGTAAATATAACAAATTGATCTTAAAAATGTATTCAGCAATGACTTGATGTTTTCAAAATATAAATTAATTCCTTATAAGCAATGTGTTTTCAATCATTTATGTAGAACACTAACAACTGTACGGAAATATCATTTCCTTACAGTAAGGAAATGACATTTCCTTACAGTAAGGAAGTCCTGACTTTTTCTTCAAGAAATTTTGACAGGAATGTCAAAATTTCCTAGCGATTTGCGGAAAAATCAGTTATTATAGTTATAGTTTGGCTGATTTACATTTTATTCGCCTCATTACATTATCTACCCACCCTTAAGGGTCATCTACCAAATTCGAACTTGCACAATTATGCTTTGTATATTTTGTTGTTTCCCTACGTCCTCACGTTTAAGTTCACATAACGAAAATTTTATTAGGAATATGAAAGCTCCGCAACATGTAGGTAGCCAAGTGGTCCACTTTTATCCGATATTTTAGTGGTAGCAACCGAATTTCAATAATGAATTGTACGGTCATAAGTGATTTGAGGATTCTGAGATTTTTATATAGTATTCATAAAGCTTCAAATTAGACCCCTTATAAATTAGTTTTTACATTCAATCCATATTTAATTCTTTACAAGGGCTTAAACTTTGCTTAATATGTGTATTTTCCATATTTTTTTCAACAAAATTTGGTTAGCATTTCAAAGTTTTTATTCAATGAGAACTCTAAGTTCAACATTAATCTACATGATCTATTTTTTCTTAATTTTCAGTACATCCATTACTTCAAAATTCTTTGCCAAATATACTTCGAAATTCGCTGCCGATAAATTCCCCTTAAGCTTCAATAATCTACCCATGTTACCCCAAGAATTCCAGTATACAATGGACTTTTGACTCGACTTTGGATGATTGAAATGTTTGAAAAATTACTTTTAAATAAAAAGTAGGTTCTGTGAAATTTTACTTTCAGACAAAATGATAATATCAAGAAATTAGACTAATCCGTGGCTTCTGTAAAGTTTTTTTCATTTGGTTGGTTACTTTACACATTAATGATTTAATTTCAGTGATAAAGAATTAATTTTATGTTAATTAGCTGAGAATAAAAACAATAGAAAATTTGTTGACGATTTATATTTGTCAACGTCAAAACTTCAGGTCAACTTCCTTTTGCATTAACCGAATTTTTGGTGGAAATCGAATTTAATACTATTCCATTCTAACCGACATGTTTTTTTATAAAAAACGCATTAGGATGTACCTCCCATGTGACTTGCCCACTAACAGACCGATAAAAGTTTCCACCTTTCTTTTCAGGGTTGTCAGTTTTTTATTTAAAATGTAATGGCCCTTGGATTTCGATCAGCTCAGGAAATAACTTTTTTTTCAAGGAAATAAGGATAAACCCTACAAGCCCATGAAGCTTAGTTTAAATTGAAAAACAACTATATTAAAAAATATTACAGAATGATTAATTGTTATCAAAACAACCGACAATTTAACTATCAACGACAGGTTTCTATTTGTATCGGTTATGATATTCAAGATCTTTTCATTGCTTTCAACTATCTCCATTTTTGTATCTTTTTCGACTTATTCTCCACAAAGATTCACTTAAATTCCAATATATTCACACTAAGTTGAATTACCCAAATTGAAGTGACATAAAAAATAATTACAAAAACTAAAATTCAACTACTGAAACAAGTATAGTTTGATAAACCTATCTGAAGCTGCGCGGCATCGGTAAGGGGTGAGGAAACATGGCCGTTATCTGTCATAAATTAACCAATGGCGAACAGTATTTTACAAGAATAAGCTATAAATGCAAGATATTTTTAAAAACACGGTAGGTATTTTTTAAAAACAAATAAAGTTGAATGCTATTTCCACCCATCTTTCTAAAGGTTTGTAACATTACGTTGCTGCCAATTTGTAACACAAGCCGTTGGCCAATTTGCAACATGTCTTACCGGTACGTAGTGAGCATTCACAGTTAGTGGAAGACTTTTCTTAAGACATCTTCTCTGCTGGACAGTTCATAGAAGACTCTTAACACATCTTCTTTGCTGGACAGTTGATAGAAGACTCTTCAAAAAATAGCGCCAGAAAAGAAAATTGCCAGTTATAAACAACCCTGTTTTGCTGAATTCCAAACTGGAGGCGGGGCAAATTATTAACGGACAAATTATTTAGAAATGGTTAAAATGAACACGTGTCCTACATCAAACAGAAAAGCAGCTTTGAAATATCAACAGAAAAGGCCATAAATCTTAGAACAAGGGGTAGGGACGTATGCAATTTGAAAACAATTTTGTTTTCATTTTTATATTTTTTTAGAACGGCGGAACGTAACAAAGGGGTTTTAGCGATATTCGTTTTATAGACAAAGGCGTAGAAAAAGGGTTTGAAAAGAAAGTTAATGATAGAAGTAGATACAAAAAATAACGATAGGTTTTCTATCGTTACAGGTTGTGCGTGATCAGCTGACAAAACGGCGCAAGATGACGTCACTTGGAAATCTTCTATTAAACTTTTTGTGACATCTGCTGTCTCCCTGCAATTGCAAGATAATTGTCCGCCAACGACTCGAATACCTGATACAGGTTACATATTAATTTCCAAAAATGTATAGTATTTAAGAAGCCTAGATGTGGTTGGCAAATTCATTGATGTAGGGTATACCTGAAAGATCCTATAGGTCGCAGTGTGGTAATGCCAACCTGCCAATGGATCCTCTCCTAATCTAATTTATTAATTACACAGCACTGCACAAATAAGTTGGATCCATACCAAATAAATAAAAGAAACTGACATTGCATTTTAAATATTTTAAGTGAAGTAAAATATAATTTTGGGCGAACATATTCTCGTGAGAGTGTGCTGCAAATATCCCCTAACATTTTTTGACACCTGTTGTAAATATTTCCTGCACCACTTCCTATAATATATATATATATATATATATATATATATATACATTATTGTGCTCTTTCATCAATTGTTAACTGAGAGAAAGGTCATAAAACATAAAAAGGCCATATTGATTTTCTACCATAATATAGTGAGGTTGGGAATCAATGAAGATAAAGATAAATGTGGCATGTAGCTATCACAACACAGTCGAGCAGTTATATATCGGACTCCATGACTGAGAATTGAGCATATAGAAAACAAATATGTGTGACCGAAAATCGAGTTCCGCATAAATCTTATACCAAAACTTATACAAAATGATTGTAATTCAGAAAATATGCATAGCTATTACTTGAG
Source organism: Galerucella tenella (assembly GCA_910591685.1). Taxonomy (NCBI): domain Eukaryota; kingdom Metazoa; phylum Arthropoda; class Insecta; order Coleoptera; family Chrysomelidae; genus Galerucella; species Galerucella tenella. Next base: position 19,725 of record CAJUYH010005365.1, read on the forward strand.
CTTCTTATTATATTTTGTAAATACATTGCATTGGTAGAAATATACAGTGCGTTCACAACTACTAGACATTATACGTTTTTGTATTATGGACCTAATACGAGTATATTGACAGCACTTCCGGAAGTTGATATTAAATCTGTAATTTTAAATTGAACACCCTGTATGTTTTCACGTTTTCTCTCATAAGTTCTATCTCAATATTCTATCACCTTCTAGATATACAGCTTTTTATGATTATTTCTAAACAAAGTTCTCAAAAATTTTTAACTGAAAAACAATTTTCAGTTTATATTTCTTTTTCAGATGTTGGACAGTTCATCAAAAATATAAGTCGATATGTCATGGATTTATAAATTCTTCACTACAAGCCTGCGTTTTTTATTGCCATCACCAGCATTCAACATGAGAGGAGTAGCAGGTATGTTTAGTTTTGTTTTCTTTGTTTTCAGTTACATTGTTGAATATGATAATAGTTATTTACGTAACTAGTGGCATATGGACATTATTAACGCACGCATGTGAAGTTTGCACGTGTAATCACCTAAGTGCGTTAATAATTCCTATCACACGTGTTACGAAAATTTTATCTACAACTGTTTATTAGTATTATTAACAGTAGGTACCTATATTATAAAATTGAAAAAAAATTTCAATCCAACGTATTTTTGATAATATTGACTGCAAACATAAGGTACTGTGTATCATATTTTATGACCATAGCAACAAAGACAAACAAGGCTGTGAAAAAAAAAATAAATTAGTTATGTCATCAAATTTTCAAAGTGGAATGGACAAAAATCTATAAAAATGAGTTCAATCGAAGACAATCTCCTTTCGGAAATTTAAAATGCAGCTTCCAGTGTTATTTTAAATATTTAATTCTGGTATTAATATGCTTCTAAATTCTTATTATCACACTAGTGCGGTATTGTATTCAAAAACGTACTAGTGCGGTAATATACGTCATTATGACATTGAAAAAAGTGTCAAATCGTACCCGTTACATGACAGTTGTAGATAAATATAAATAATTGAGTTGTTTGGCCGCTCCCAATGAGTAAATTTTCAAATACGTTACCGTTATACAATCAAATAGTAATATCGCTAATACGAGTATCAAAATTCCACTGCGGCTTTACATGATTTGTCTCTATGCACCAAGAATGTCCACCACAATTTATTTAAATGGCACATAATTCAGCGAAACTAATTAGTGCTATAGTGAGTGCTCTCTGTGTTGTCACGTAACGACACTAATTTTACGTTTCTGGATGTCCAATGGCGTCGAATTGTAAACTTGTTTGAAACAATCATTAGATAATGTTTAGAATGCGAACAAATCTGTATTACGACATACTTTCATTTATAGACAAGGGGTTATAAGCCATGCAAAAATATTTAAGTTTCAAGTATATTTCTCGGAATTCTCAACAAACTAAAAACTCTGGTTTTTCACTGCCTTGACTGGACACAGAGAATTAGTGGTTTATACTAAATAAAACTACTAACCTCTATCTAACATCGCATCAACATTTCGAAAACGAAACTGATTAAGGTTTTCTTTATGATTAATATTCCATATTAATGATTTAGTAACAGTTAGTGATGAGCAAAGCAAGACCAAGACCAAGACTCGAACAGTCTCGGTCTTGGTCTTGCTGTATTTTGTTTGGTCTTGGTTTTATTCTTGGTCTTGCCATAATTTCTTAACGAACATCTTTCAAAATATTTTGTAAACATTTTATTTTTATGCAACAAACATTTTCAAGCCTAAATTTACTATATTTGAATTAAAAAAAGTTCATTAAGACATTTTTATTATGTACGTCGCGATATTAGCTTGTCACAACTTGTCAAGAGAATGATTCTCTAGTTCAAAATATATTTATGAAAACTCAAGAACCTACCCTTCTCCAACCCATAAATTGATCTTTTAGCAAAACAAAATCCTTGAGAAAAATGAAAATATTGAAAAATAAGTAATTTTCCTTTGGATTTTAGCCATGTGTTAACCAGACATTGGGACAAAGACATTTTTGTAGATCCTTTTTTTTAAACAATGATTTCTTTGTTTATTTATGTATATCGTTAAAATTTGGTAAATAAAACTGACAACTCGACATGCCAACTTATATTGTTCCAAGAAAAGCATAATTGACGCTGTTACAAATATTTTATCTCATATAGTTACTGTGAAAAAGAATTTTTGGTTGAGTCTGGCGTATTTAGTCTTGGTCTTGCATAGTCGGTCTTGGTATTAGTCTTGTTCTTGTTCATTCTGTCTTGGTCTTGGTCTTGCGAGTCGAAGAATGGTTTTGGTCTAGGTCTTGGTCTTGCTTTTTCGCAAGACCAAGACCAAGACAGCAAGACCAAGACCAATTTTGCTCATCACAAGTAACAGTAACAATAAACAAATATGGGCTTGTGGTGAACAATTTATCACGCCAGGTTTATACAATGCGCCAAGATTGAATTTGGTAGGTAGCTGGTTTTTTGAGATATGCTTGAAAAATGCTCTCAACAGCATCATCTTCACAGGGCATTAGGTTCCTTAGGAAGAGGTTTTGGTTGAAGATAATCAAATTGTCATAAAGTAACATATATTATCTGTAGTTTACATTTGGCGAGGAAGTTTCTGGACACCCTTCATATTTTCTCCTATACAGAGTATATTAATACTTTCTGGGCGACGACCCAGCACTGTAGTGGAACGCATTCTGATGCGATAATTACAGTCAAGCAAGGTCGGACATGGTTAGTACTTGGATGGGTTACCATGACAGGGAAAACCATCGTATAGGGCCCGTACAGCCTGCAGCGAAACACTTTAGACTACTAGGGTGCACTTTAGACTACTAGGGTGAGTAGCATATCACAGCTCGCAGGCATTATACCAATGAGCACGAGGTATAATGTAGATATGCCGTCTTTCGGAGGAGACGTAAAACCGAGGTCCCGAGTCCATGGATGTTGGGCTCGTTAAAGAACGCTACCACTGGTTGGAACACTAGTGGGTTCGCCAAAATTTCCGGTTAGGGGTAGAGTGCTCCCGGCGTCGGTGATTAGCCTCAGTCGCAGAAATAGACCGACGTTAAACAACAGAATAAAAAAAAAAAAAAAAATACTTTCTGTAGCTGCACTGAGTGTTTATCTTTCTAGCAGATTCTCTTGCTTTGGGTCAGGTGGGTGATTTCAACCCAGGCTTGTAATTATCCCAGTTTTGGAGTCTCCCAACGAATATATATGTGCAATTAAGCTAATTTGAATACAGTGCCTACTTATTGATCTGCCCCTCCATCTAAATTCATTTTCAGCGAGATTTTCTTGGGAATTATACCTGCTTAAGGACGAGTAAATTCAAAAAGTTTAAAAAATACACTTTTGCCGTCCAATATGCCAATATTGGAACACTGAATAAAATTGAGCTGATGGAAAGTACATCATTCCAAAGTGCTGTACCAAAAAGAAACCTCTAGAAGACCATCCAACCCTAGAATCATCGTTAGCAACTAGAATTCAGCATTCTCGATAAGTTATTTATTTTATGTGAACTAACTATTTTTACATATCCGATTATTCTATTAAGTGCATGTTATCATATGTAATATAAAGGGGAAGGGAATACATACAGGGTGTTTCAAAAAAAGGTAACACCGTCTCTAGGATAGGTGAAAAACTGAAAAATAATTGGGGTTTGCTTAGTAAAATTTTTTTCTAACGCCATCCGTTTTCAAGATAAAGGGCGTTGAAGACAATAAAAAATTACACATTTCTTACGATTTTGCCGAAACTACTGGCACCATT
>CAJUYH010005366.1:0-23520 GCA_910591685.1 Galerucella tenella
TGAACATGCTTGTAATACGATTAATGCTGACCTCAATGCGTTTGTAGAGGCTGCTAAAAATCATTGCCTTTTAATCAATCCCACTAAATCAAAAACTCTCCTATTTGGCTCCAAACTAACTCGTCAAAAGATTTCCAGTGAGATTGATGTTAAGATAAATAATGAAAAACTAGCTACGGTCTCGGAAGCTAAAAATTTAGGTGTGATTCTGGACACTGATTTTAGGTTTGAAAGGCATATTAACGCGGTTCTTCAAAAAGCATACATGTCTTTGAAAACAGTTTTTGGCATCGGACATTTTTTATCATTTGGCGTAAAAAAAACGTGAGGCTTTGATTTTATCGGTGTTTAACTATGCTGACGCTCTATATGGTCCATGTTTAACTGTTGAATATAAAAGGAAAATTCAGAAAATGCAGAACTGTTGTCTTAGATTGATATTTGGTATTCGAAAACGCCGTAACGTCTCAAATAAACTTGAAGAAATTGAGTGGTTAAACATGAATAATAGAAGGATATTACATTCAGCGTGTCTCTATCATAAAATAGTACTTACAAGAAAGCCATCTTACTTACATCGAAAAATAACATATAGGAAAGATATAAACAATCTTAACATTAGAAATAGAGGTTTAATTACAGTTCCATTCTTCAGGCTAGAACTTTTCAGATCCTTTTTCAGATATCAAATTAGCCATGTCTATAACGGACTTCCTACAGATCTTAAAAGTTATAAAATTAATAAGCTTAAAGTATATTTTGCTAAATATCTTTTCACTTCTCAAATATGAACACTCTGTTGATTACTTTATTTTAAAAATTAAAAACATTTCAAGCTATAAATCCTAAACCCAGTCTAGATACCAACTTTTGAATTTTTGTATTTTTTTAATTTTTTTAATTTTTTTTATTTTTATTATTTTCTTTATCAATTTAAGCATGTACACTCCTTAAGGTTAAGTGGTAGAGCAACCTTTATGGTATGGTTTTAAATGAAACTAACTGTTTCTAAATGACTCCACAATATATTTGAAAAAATGTGTAAATTGCAAGTAAATTATATATGATGAGTAGATTCCACGAAGTGAGGGTTTATACAGTTAACTCAACCTTTATGGTGCTTAATGCTTCATAAAAGCTGAACTTCGCCTTTTATTTTCAATTAGTGAATCTGTTTTTACATTTATGCTATTGTAAAACATTTATATTTTGCAAATAATAAAGACAATTATTATTATTATTAATATCGAAAACTGACAGTGTACTTGTCAGTCAGACGACGGGGTAAACGTGGTGCGTTTGTGAATTATTTTAGAGTTTTGTCTTAAACTTGGCTGGTAGTGGAAAAAATTGTATATATACCATGGCGGTGAAGACATTTATACAAGTTTTACACCACAAGGACAGACTTTTGCTACTGAAAATTTTAAAACTCCGCTAGTATACTTTTGCCAACGGTTAAGGTCGCTGAAATTCATGCTGGTATCAAAGCCTCTTGTGTCACCGGTCTAGACCAGTTTGGTGGAGACCCGCCTTTACATAACAACAACTTTCCTTTCAGAATTCTATAAACAAAAAATGGATTTATTGATGAATTGAACAAATCAGTGCTTAATTAGTGGGTGTAGTAAATAAAACAATACAGTGCACATAGAAAAAATAGAAATTATTTATGAAGCTATAATTTCTCTTTAAAATCAACGACACTAGTTCCATCTATTGGTTAATTCCAAAATCATGATAGGATATATTTCCCAATTACAGCATTGATGTGCGCATCTTCTTCATTATTTATATCTGTTTTATGTTATTTATAAAAGAATAAATCTCGATCGTCGATGTTTGAAATTTGCACTAGTTTTTCTAATAATGGAATCCGAACGATGAACCTCGCATAAATTTGGCAGCTTGGTCAGGAAACTAACCTAAAAGCAATATTTTAACTTTTGCGTATTATTTGTTATGTTGGATATTTCCTTGATGGCGCACGATATATTATGCGAAACTATAGCTTGTTTATACATAGATACACACATTATATAAATCAACTTTAAACTGGCGAATTAAAATAAATTGGCAGCTACATTAAATACATGATAATTTTGTTACTTTTGATTAAACTCAACCTATACTTTTAACAAAATACAGAGTGAGTATAGGCCAAGCCATTAGGGAATTGAAGCAGTTCTAAAAATCACCACTTATCCGTATACGTATCGCAATGCGCATGTGCAGAAGTGATACGTGGGCTTCGTTACGTCAAGTGAAACGTATCATTCCGTCACACCTACCTAACGTACGTATCGATTTATTGTGTTTCGTGTTCGCGATTTTCAACGACCAAACGACCAAGAAACGCGAAAGGTCACTTTAAGAAAGACTATTTTTTAGTAGATGTCAAGGTAGGTAATAATACCCACTATTTTTTAGGTTAAAAATTGAAACACATTTTGGGTTACGTTACGAACGCATTTGCTTTATACTTATTTTTGAGTATTCACGTATTTCCGTTACGTTACGGATACGGATAAGGATAAGTGATCTATCTGAACAACTGCTTCATGTCCCTATTATCTATGTATAGTTGACGTAAATATATTGTGCGAACTTTAAGTTGTCGGCCTTTTGTTTGACTCTAATACCCTAATACTGTCATAGTCCAGTCAATATTATAATTTAAAATGCTTAGTTGATGAATCGTTGAAATGTATTTAATAATTTTTAATTATTAAATAAATTTATCGACTGTCTAACGATTATTTTCAATCTGCCGTTATGGAGCGCCATCCTACATTTTAAGATACTTAGCGTTAATGTATCGAACAAAATACGGTACCCCTAATTACTTCAATTTTTATTTAAATTAAGGTATTTTATGAAAAACAAAAAAATGTCACCCCTTTTACCCCCTACACTTGACAGTTTAGACTCTAAACTTTAGAGGGATTTTTTAAATAGCAAGGGGGGTCGTGCGATACGATTTATTGGCTTAAGATTCATACGTTGTGAGATAATAATACAAAAGCAGTACACTGGTTTTGCTTTAATTTGGTAGTCTTGATAACAAAAATTATAATTATTTAAATTATATTCTTTAACGCTTATATCTGTTTAGTTTTTCCAAATAATGATTAATAATTTATCGACCCCCTTTTTTCAAAGATATTGTAACGTTTATTTTAATTTATATTTCCAATTAATTTATATTTACACATTTATATTCACATACAGTCCTTATTTAATAATTTATATAATACACTAAGCACACACTAACTATATTTATATGAGAGTCACTTAATAAACACTTTATCGAGGCGCGATTGCTTTCTTTCAGTATCAACACTACCTGACTCCGCTGCGATGCTCGTCGCCTATTTATACTCGCACGTATGCATTTCTAGAAGTCTCTCGAACTCGAAGTTTTGGTGGATGCGCCGGGTTTTTCTAGATGTTACGTATTCCAGATCATTCTAGAAAATAAGGCGGAGGAGCCATAGTCGTATCATATGGGAATTTCACTGGCGGCACTAATTGAGCACATTAATGCAGCAGCTCGCGTAACATTGCCCCCTCCTTAAGAGACAGTTCCTCCTGGAACTAACTAGGAAACTGAAACGAGATGACTGTATCGGCAACTGGTTCCCTTGTTACATTTTCCAGTTGCATGGAAGTAACATGCGACCGTCTTCTCTGTTGGCTGTGTCTCCCGTGCTTGGCCGCAGACTAGTACCTGCACTTCGGTGTCTCGGAAGATTACTTCTACCATGTTACGTATTATTCGCCAATCTAAATGCCTACATTCAATCTTGGGCATGGCTAGCCTATGCACGTCCAATTCAAGCACATGCTCCCTCAAGCCTCGTAATGCTTCCCAGACATCCTCGTACGTTGGTCTTTCGTCGAAGGTGTTTCTCGTCACTAGGTGGAAATTGTAGCGGGAGCCATCTTGCAGCTTCAGAGCTTTACCTGGTACTGGTAACTGGTTTTGCAAACGTCGGGCGCCACTCTTCTTTATGAACAGAGATGCCAGTCCGCGTGCATCGGTTACGCTGGCAGGGATGTTTATTGCCAGTGAGTATTCCTCTGGAACGGTAAGCATGTCTTGTCGTCTCTCAGTGGTGACGCCGAATCTTGCTTTTCCGGTACCACCATAAGCACCCATGAACTCTACAAAAGCAGGATCGGCTACTTCCTGAAGCTGGTTTACTTCCTCATCGTGGTCACCCTCGAATGGCGCTAATCGGTTACGGTGTACCACCTTTGGCTTTCCGTTTGGGATCTTGCTGATACGATAGATGACATCGTTGATTCGTTTCTTCACGAGGTACGGACCGTCCCAAGCTTTCTGCAACTTTGGAGAAAAACCCTTTTGTCTTCTTGGGTTATGCAGCCAGACTTTGTCTCCTTCGTGGAAACCTCCTTCTGTAGCTTGCGTATCGTACCTTTTCTTCATCCTATCGCTAGCGATCTGGAGATTCGATCGAACCAGCTCGTGTACGTCGTCCATTCTTTTTCTCAGCTGGGTCACGTAATCTTCACCAGCTATGTCTTCTCCGGGTCGGCATCCAAATTCAAGGTCGCAGGGTAATCTCATTTCGCGTCCGAACAGAACTTTTGCTGGTGTTTGGCCGGTAGACTCATTGATGGCGGATCTGTAGGCCATCGCAAATAGCGAGAGATATTGGTCCCAATCTCGCTGATGGTTAGATACTACTTTAGACAGGTATTTGCCAAGAGTTTTGTTCATTCGCTCTACCATTCCGTCCGACTGTGGATGCAAAGCCGTAGTTCTCGTTTTCTTCATGCCGAGCTTTTCACAAACATCCTGGAACAGCTGGCTTTCGAAGTTTCTGCCCTGGTCGCTGTGTATTTCCAGGGGCACTCCATATCTGCAAATGAACTCATTCAAAAGCACGTCGGCAACAGTTGCGGCTTCTTGGTTTGGAATGGCATACGCTTCTACCCATTTTGTGAAATAATCCATCACCACCAAAATGTACCTGCTGCCATTTGCTGTCGTTGGAAACGGTCCGGCAATGTCCAGGGCAATGCGTTCAAAAGGGCTTCCGACATTGTACTGCTTCATAGGAGCCTTTCTTCTTCCTTGTGGTCCATTGGTCGTAGCACAGGTAGTGCACTTCTTACACCAGTCCTTCACATCTTCGGAGCTGTGCATCCAATAAAACCGTTCTCGCACTTTCTGGAGGGTCTTCTTCACACCTAGATGTCCTCCTGACGGACTGTCGTGCAATTTCCGCAGTACTGCTGCTACCCTTGTTTTTGGAATCACCAACTGTCTTCTACTTTCGGAACCTTCATCGTTCTCGATTACTCGCTGTAGCAAACCGTTTTCCAGAACCAGCGAGTCCCACTGGGCCCAATACGATTTCATCGTTGGCGAGTACCTTGAAATCTCCTGCCAAGTAGGTCGACAGTTTTCCTTTTTCCAATGTCGGATTTTCTTCAAATCGGGATCGTTCTCTTGTTCCTCTTCCAACTTTTTCGGTGTCCATTCGTCGCTGGTCACCGTGGTTCTTCGAATGGCAGCTTCCTTAGCTTCTGTTTTGGTGCAGTGAGAGCACTCTGCGGGGCATGGTCTTCTGTTTGTAGCAGTTCTCGGTCGCTTGCACGAACTGCGTACATGTCCCATTTCTCCACGATTCCAGCATCTCACAGCTTTCGATTTTCCATTTGAGATGCTTTTCATCATGTTGACGAGCTGGTCAAGCTTGTTCTCCACTTCTTCGTCTGCTACAGCCCTCACCTTGCCGTATACTCCGGAAGCCTGTGTAGCTGCTTCGTACTCCAAGGCTGCAGAGAGTATACGTCGACCAGTGTCTTATGCCGAGCCAAGCGTAGAGTTCTCTGCATTTCATGGTCACGAACTCCGTCGATGAATGTCTGTACCCCTAAACATTCCATGACATTCTCCGGTGCCGATGGATAGGCAAACCGCACCAACCTCGCAATGTCTGCTTCGAATTCCTGCAGAGTTTCGTCGCGTTTTTGTTTGCGGTTTTTCAGCTGCGACTGGTACAGATGCTCCAAGTGTTCCAGGCCATATCTCATGTTCAATCGCTTTTTAAGTTGCTCAAAATCTTCGGTCTCTTCCACTGGAATGGTCTGGAGGATATCCATGGCGTCTCCTCTAAGGGCAAGAGTTAAATTCAACGCTTTTTCTTTCTCACTCCAGTTGTTTGCCTTTGATGCCGCCTCGCATTGCTTAAGATAGTTCGGCCATGACGTTTTACCATCGAATGTTGGCAGTTTCACTCGGCTGTTAATATCGTTTTCCCTTTTCGGTTTCAACTCTACTTTCTCTGCCAGTTCGTCGTTGTTCGGGGCTTGCCTAGTTGTAATATCCGGGTTATTACTAGTCTTCTTTTCGATTTCTTTGATTTTTTGTTTCATTTCTTGCTCCATTCTTTTAATCTTTTCTTCCACGGCAGAAATTTCATTTTTTATATCCGTCGAAATTTTATTTTCCATGTCCGATATTTTATTTTCCATATCCGCCGAAAGTTTACTTTCCATGGATGAAATTTCGTTTTTTATATCCGTCGAAATTTTACTTTCCATGGATGAAATTTCGTTTTTTATATCAGACATTTTGTTTTCCATATCCGTCGAAATTTTATTTTCCATGGATGAAATTTCATTTTTTATAGAAGAGGTTATAGAGGCGGACGCTTCGTCGGTGAATTCAAACGTTTCCGGGTCCAATCCATTGTTAATCATAGCATTCTTCAGTCGTTCCACTAACGCTGACTTGGCCCCACTTGTGTCCAATTCGTAATCCTCCAACTCTCTTCGAAGCTCTGAAACTTTTAATTCACGAAGTTTCTTCGCCATCTTCCTGTATATTTATTTTTTAATCCCACTTCTGACACCAATGTAACGTTTATTCTTAATTTATATTTCCAATTAATTTATACAGGGTGTCTCATTATATTCTGACTGTTTTCAAGAGCTTATATCTTCGAAACGGTTCTAGATAATAAGATGCGGTTTCCACAGTTAGGTTTAAAATTACCGTGAGTTTTGTTGTGACACATTTATATAAATGGCGTACTTCCGGTTTACCCGCTAGAAATGTGGCGTATTTTCAGAATACAGTAGATGTAATTTTTTAAATGGGACACCCTGTTTATTAAGCAATTTATTGAAAGATGCATATTTTTACTTTTTATCGGTACCTTAAAGTTTAAAATCAGTGCACAGAAAGCGAAGTTAGATAACTTTATTTGGGATACTGTAATGATTCAGATATCTTATTAATAAATAATAATCAAGGAGGCGTTAATATGTCACATCACAAAAATACTGCGATCATTGACAGAACGTGACATTGTGTTAAAACCAGTTGTAACAAGATGGTATTTTGAACCAAAATGTTTGCTTTCAACAAGACGGGGCTGCACCCCAATATTCCAACATAGCAAGAGAATCTGTTAATCAACAATTTGGAAATCATTGGATTGGTAGAACTGGTCCAATAGAATGGCCTCCAAATTCCGCAGACCTGACTGTCCCAGATTTTTTTGTATGGGGATTTGTGAAAGATAGAGTCTACAACCCGATGTCTGCTACTATTGAGGAATTAAAAAATAACATACGACAGGTAATGGAAAATATTCCTCTTGAAATGCTGAGAGCAGCATTTGACAACTTGGTTCGATTCCACAAATGTATAGACCAAGAAGGAAGACACATCGAACATTTGTTTTAGAGTGCCCTGAAACATGCTTCTATTTGTTTTTTACAGTTCACTTTAGCTAATAAAGTTCCAACTTTATATCTAAATCATTACAGTATCCTAGTTAAAGTTATCTAACTTCGCTTTCTGTGCACCGATTTTAAACTTTGAAGTACCGTTATAAAGTAAAAATATGCGTCTTTCAATAAATTGCTAAATATACAGGGTGTCCTATTTAAAAAATTACATCTACTGTATTCTGTAAATATGCCACATTTCTAGCGGGTAAACCGGAAGTACGCCATTTATATAAATGTGACACAACAAAACTCACGGTAATTTTAAACCCAACTGTGGAAACCGCATCTTATTATCTAGAACCGTTTCGAAGATATAAGCTCTTGAAAACAGTCAGAATATAATGAGACACCCTGTATTTACAGATTTATATTCACATACAGTCCTTATTTAATAATTTATATAATACACTAAGCACACACTAACTATATTTATATGAGAGTCACTTAATAAACACTTTATCGAGGCGCGATTGCTTTCTTTCAGTATCAACACTAACTGACTAACTGACTCCGCTGCGATGCTCGTCGCCTATTTATACTCGCACGTATGCATTTCTAGAAGCCTCTCGAACTCGAAGTTTTGGTGGATGCGCCGGGTTTTTCTAGATGTTTCGTATTCCAGATCATTCTAGAAAATAAGGCGGAGGAGCCATAGTCGTATCATATGGGAATTTCACTGAGGGCACTAATTGAGCACATTAATGCAGCAGCTCGCGTAACAATATTGAAGTAATACATTATTTTTGTGATAAGCTCCATTAAGTGTTTTTATCCACAATTTAAAAATAATACATTGTTGGCCCATCTTATCACAAAATACCTAATGTATTACATTAATATCTTTGAAAAAAGGGGGTTCCTATATGCAAAATAATTGGTGTCAGGGTATGTGTCTGTAACTAAACTAAATGCTTATAAAGCTTTTCCAGTTTTTTCGGTTTTTCGCCATTTTTTTTGCTTCTGTCCATGTTTTCCCTTTATTTGATAATAGTTTTATTCCACGTTTGTCTTGGTCTTCCTTTTCTTTTATTTTTAAATATTTTTGCTTTCCATATTCTTTTAGTCTGTCTTGTGTTTTCCATTCTTTGTAAGTGCCCCCACCATCCCAGTTGTGTCTGTATTCTATAAATTCTAGGATTGATTCGATTTTTAGATGACTTCTTATATCTGTATTCCTAATTTTGTCTGCCTCGGACTCTTATTAATCATTTCATTTCAACTGCCTGTATTCTGCTTTTCTGTGTTTCACGTTTCACATCCATAAGTTAATATTGGCCTTTATATTGCTTCAAATATTTTTATCTTGGTATTGATCGATATTCCTTTATTATTTATGTATTTTTTGTTCATCGTAGAGTAGAGTTTCATTGACAAGCATTGAAATGTTGTCACTTGTTCTATAACTTGTCCTTCTATTCCTATATCTATTTCTTCTTTCCCTTCTCCTATAACCATAACTTTTGTTTTGTTTTTATTCATAACCATCCCGTTTTCTTTCAAGATAATATGCCATGTTTCAATATTGTGTTTCAGATCTTCTTTAGTTTTCGCAAAGATAACTATATCGTCAGCAAATGCCCCTTCTGAAACTTCTACCTTGTGAAGATCCATGTGTCCTATATTGAATTTTTTGTTTTCATTCTTACATTTCTTAATTATTTCGTCCAAATAGGTAATGAATAAAGTTGGGCTTAAACTGCCTCCTTGTCTTAGTCCTTCAGTGGTTTTAAATGTTGACGATTGAAGATTCTTGGTTATAACTGAGTTAGTATTATTACACTGTATATCATTTGAATTAATTTTATGAGCTTATTACTAAATCCGCGTTTTTTGGCATCATCTTTGTCTTAAATATCGGAGTTTCATACTTTTAATATCCGCACCGTATACACTATGATAAACACTAATATAAATATTTGCGTAGCTTATAACTGCTAGCGGTATATTTAATAGGAAGGGTGATAGCGTATTTTTTTTGTTTAATGAACGCATATCTGCGTAAAGGTTTTATTCTGATTTCTGATTGACATAATGTTATATTTTATCACTAATATTATTGTGACAATATCAAAACAAAGGGATTTTTATTACTGCAATCAAGCTGAATGCAATAAAGACTCTATTGCACACAACATTTTTCTACGATCTAATTTAATTTGTTTTTATTTCAAATTTTATTTGAATTTAAATACAAGAAATATGATTTATCCTTAGAATAGCCTGAACAATAATCTGAACAGTATGAATTAACATTAGCAATTACCTAATTTCCAGTATTTTCTAGAATTTTGTTTCAATTTGTGCTTGTGGGGGTCTCAATCAAAGGAAAAGCTATTGCAATTTATTTTGGACAAACGTTGCACTCAAATTACAAGAAAAAATACAAAATGTTTATAGAGAATGTTTCTTATAAGTCGGGACGTTCTTATTTTAACAAATCCGAATTAGAAAGTTATAGCGATAAGGTGTTTTGTTCGTCGGAAATTTCAGCAGTATTCAAACTTTTTTTTACCTGGCCTGTAGTAGAAAACATCTAAAACTGTGTCGTGTTTTATGAGTGTCTAGCCAATTACGACCTTACTGAAAAAAATAGAAGCCTCGCTTTTTTAAAATAAATTCAGTGTCATTATCTTAAAAAGAAAGTAATCTATCGAAATGATCTTTTTTGATTGATTGAAAGTTTTTAATTGCAAAAGTTTTAGTTTTGTTACTTAGCTTTGACAAGAATTTTTTTCTTGAAGCCCGCGTATCTGTATCTGTAGAGTGGGGAGGGTGAGTGTAGGCTCACAGCACTTAGGCCACATGTGACCCATTGTACATCCTCCCGAGGAGTTGTCCTCCTAGGTCATCGTCCATCCTGTCCTTCTCAGGAAGGTGGACAGGTCACTAGGAGACATCTCCTTTATATCTTCAGGTGTAGGCCAAGACTCACCGAACACACACTCTCTTATTGACGATAACTCCGGAGACTCGCATAAGACATGCCTGACAGTTTCATCTTCCTGTTCACACATCCTGCATAGAGGTGTGTCCACTAGCCGCATAGTATGGAGGTGTTTCCTTAGTTGACAGTGGCCAGTCAAAAATCCTACTGTTAAACGAAGGTTTTTCCTGGTCATCGCCAAATATTTCTTCGGCGCCAGCTTCCCAGGGTCGCCTAGGGTGATCCTGGCAAGACTGCATCCTTTGACTCCATTCCATCTCTTAAGGGATTGAGCATGGGTGTTACGTTTGGCTTGTCGAAGTCGTTAGGCCGTAGGTGTCACTGGGTCCTAGAATTTTTAGTCCAGCGGCTTCCCTGGCTAAAGAATCGGCAATGCGATTTCCTTTACACCTGCCGTGCCCTTAACCCACCTCAGGATAACATTGTTATCTGCCGAGGCGTTAGCTAAATCTTGGTGGCACTTTAGCACTAGCCTCGATATAACACGTTGTCTGTTCAAGGCTAATAGGGCTTGTCTACTATCAGTGCAGATTGTTATGTTTTTGCCAGAAATTCATCTTCTGGTTAGTTCTTTTGTGGCAATTGAGATACCAGCCAGTTCCGTTTGAACCACGTTGGTATTGTTTCCCATTCCCCACTTAATCTTTAGGCTTAGTGCTCTCGAGTAAACTCCACATCCTGAGCCTTCTTTCATTTTTGAACCATCTGTATATATGTGTATTGCATTTGCAGCATCTGGCTCTGTGTTCTGTTTTATTTGTATTTTGTAGGGTTTGTTGAACAAAAACCTGGGTTCAATTTCATCATTGGCTGCCTGCAGCAGAGGTAGCGCAGTAAGCGCTTCCTGCCATAGGCTTAACCTCAATTGGCCCACTCCTTCTTCGGGGTTTACACCAGCCGTGCGCAATCGTACCTTGGCCATTAACGCAACCTCCTTGACGTACAGGTCCATAGGGGTCAGACCAGTAATTAGTTCCATTGCTGCGGTTGGTATTGTTCTCATGGCTCCTGTGATGTTCAAACAAGCCATTCGCTGTATTTGATATAGCCCGCGTAAATTGCGGGTCATTTAGCATCCGTCTCTAGATGAAAATTTATTTCTAGACTATGCAGTTCACAGTGGTGCTGTTGCCGTAAGGCACTTTTTTAATTATACATTACTATTAATTTATTGAATGAACGAAAGAAAATGTATTTAAAAAAATCGCAATATATCTCTTTTTTTCAATAAGAAAGGTAATAATCACTAAAAAAGTTGTATTTTTGTTTTCATATAAACAAGTATCAAATATATCTGGTTGGTGTTATCTTATTAGGTGTTTTCTGCTACGAGCCAAGTAAAAATAACGTTTAAGTTGTTTTGATATTTCCAACGAACACAAAACACCTAATCGCTATCCCAACTAACAATTTAATTTTTATAATTGCTTTTAGAACGTTTACAGAACCATTTCATAAAACTGCCACTGTTTTATAAACACTTTTACAATGTTCTTATAGCTCTTATAAGCATGGAATTGGAGCAGATTATAAAACCAAATAGCCTGTTAGACATGCTCTATAGATGTTGTCTGTTGCTATAATAAATCAGTTTTTAGAACGTTTATAAATGTCTAATAAGAATCTATTGAAGGCCTTTTTTAAAGCCGTTATGAAAAGTTACTACACGATAAAAATATTTTTTTCTACAAACGTCAAAAAATGACAAAGTTCGCGCATTGACAACAATATGCGAAGTTACCCTTTTTTTCATTTTCCTTTGTTACCATGACACCGTGCGCGAAGTAGTGTGCGAAATACTTACTTCGCACACTGCATGTAAACTAGGTATATGGGATTTTTATATTTTAACCTTTATGAGGAACAATTAAGCAAAAATCCAAGAAATCATTTATTTATTAATGTATAACAATAATTAAGGCTTTCAAATTGTGAGAAAATTTAACACTACCTAATTTTATTTATTATTTACAATGTTAACATTAATGGTGCAGCCAGTGCACGAACCAATATTTATTCCTAAACCAGATAACTCAGATTCAGCTCGTGATATCGTAGTTTTGGGAGTTGGAAGACTATCCATTTTTGATTTGCAAGCAACTGCCGTTGAGGTGACAGCACTTGATCCTGAAATTTCACAGTCTAAAATTTTATTTGATATTTGAATTTTATTGTTGATAGCATCTTTCGAAGATTCCATGTCGCTTCAAAACACAAACACCCCCGTATTAGCAAGGAGTGTGGCTGGTGTTCTCCAAAAACAATGGCCCGTGTAGCAATCAGGATTTGGTAATTTTAGGTGTTTTGCTATTGAGCTAGGCATCTTTCCAATACTATTTATTCCAACAACTTGGTTAAAACATCTCTTATTTTGATACTTCAAAAACAATCGGCGACTGGTAGCATAACTTGGACGAAGAGCCGCATATTTTCGGTAAATGTCAGTATATCACTCAACGGTATAATCTAAATTCGAAACTGTAAAAATTCGTTGTATATTCGTTTTTGTATCGGCTACTTTAACAATCAAAATGGAATTTTTATCTTCCATGTCATCGACCGTCATTTTAGTGAGTTCCTCACGGCGGCAAGCACTCGAAATACACAGTATTAAAACAACCTAAAAGGAAATCAGTAATTTAAAAAACACATAAAACAATCATCAAAAATCTACCTTAACCAACAAATGGGTTTCATCATCTGCCTCTCTTATGAATTGTTCAACTTACTCTCTAGTCAGTCTAGTCAATACCTTAGATTTCTTAGGAAGGTTTCCAACTGACAATTTTTTCAAATATGGAACCAACTTGGTAAATTTCTTAAAATCCACGTTTTCTTTAACATTGAGTGTGGCTTTCAACATAGAATATATTGCCCTTAATGTGGAAGACTTCAGCTTCTTAAGACTTCTCTGCAAAATATGCCAACAGAGAACCTTTCTAGAAAGGTCGCATTCATAGTTTGCGACAGGACCGGCTTCTGAATGACTGAGTTCGTAACATTACTGTTAATTATATGGTACAATTCTAATAAAATTTCAATGCACCTCCCGAATTATGATAATTGGGGAAATTTAAAATATAATTTAATTATTAAAAGAAATATATTACATCAATTTTTGGTAAATAGTTCATTAGGACCTTCTACATTATAAACTAGCTAGTCCAGCATATTAATATTTTATGAAAATACACGATAGACACGAAGAAATATCATTTAAATATATGGCCTGCCGCTTACAGCCTCACGAAATGGCCACTTTCTTATACGATATTTATAAAACAAAATTGTCCGAAATAGGACAATTATGCTCTGTTTGTAGCTGTTATGAAAATTAAACAGGATTTGTCTAGGCAGAGGTATATTCGGTATAAAAAGTAAATCACATATAAGTTTAACCTGCACTTAACTAGTTTTTTTAGTATAATGTTTTCATTCAGTGGTATTGCCTGATGAGAAACGCAATTATTAATATTGAGTCCATCAGTCTCCTCTGTTGGGGTATGATCATTTCGATTGCTAATCTTCAAGGTCTCTGAAGGATTGTTAGAGCTAGAGCCACTAGTGGTTTCTATCTGTGAATCACTTACGATCTAATGATATATACTTTTAATTTTTCTGTAAAATGTACCACTTCTCCTAATTTTTTTTCCAACTACTACACGACATTTTGTTTGTACGTGCAAACAAAAAATATAATTAGATCAAATAAAAATGAAGGCTATTTTATAACAGCTTTATAATTATTGTTGTGTCAACATTTTAATGTTAGAAGACCTCTTTATGCAACACATTTGTTTTTTAACTGTTTTTATTTAAACTATAAAACAAGAATTTTATAAGCACACGCTTTTATACCAATCTGCTGCAGAAAGCAGTTCACTTTTATTAATAACAATTAAAAAACTATTTTATTATTAGTAGGTATGTTCATTACAAAACAGTTTTATTATTGCCTTTATAGCGATAAATTAATTCAATAAAGAACCATTATAAAATGCTTTTAGAGCAAAGTATCATTCAGAGCTAATATGCTCTATAAAAAGTATTTTATACACGTTTATAAAATAGCTCTATAACTTATTCTATAAATATTTTACAATTTTACTGTGAAAACGTTTTTAAAACAATTTTATTGACCGAACAGTTGAGCGCAACAAATTTATCGGGAATTAATACTTTATAAAACAAAAAAGTTTTAACGTAGCGTCAATAAAACAATTATAAAATATATTAGTTCGCTAACGATGTCGAATTGCTGGTTGGGTATTACTTTCTAATCCGAATGTGTTAAATTAAGAGCGTCCCGACTTATAAGAAAAATTTCCTATAAACAATCCGTATTTATCATCCACACTGTATTACATAATATAAATAAAAGGTTAGGAAGAGAGGTATACTTTAATTTCAAAAATATTTCTTGTGTTATAGTTGTTTAAATATATTGACGTATAAGCCCAATAAATCTATTCGGAAATGTGTCAACAGCGCACCGTTGTAGATGTGTAACTTGACATTCGATTCAGTATATCCCGGTTGTGTGCTGTGGACGTCGGATCGGAGCTATAGCTTGCAGGTGCCTATCGACGCCGGGCGTCGTTACATTCGTCGTGCAATACATGTGCGTTGTACACGATTTTTGTATATTTTGAAAAGTTGTTCAATAATGATAAATTTACATAAAAAAATAATATCGGTTAAAGGAATATTGTGATTTAGGTAATACCTAACATTGATGTGGATTTCATTGATTTTTATAGGTTAAATTGACACCTATATTGTCCATAAATATAATGATTTTAGTTACGTACTTTATTCATTGAAATATTTGATTTTGTATATTTCGTGGTAAGTTGAAAGTAATACAATAAAAACGCGCATAATGCAAATTTATAATTTTTATAAACGTCCATCCTAGGCCTAGTTATTCTTATACTTCCTAGCCTAGACATTTTACAATAAGCCAGCCAATGAAAAATACTGTGCGTTTTTCGTTACGACTACTAAAAGCAGTGCCTTTATCACATGAATATAAAATGTAACTGTAAGGGAAATGTGTTTGCTTTAAAAATTAAATATAAACATCTATGCACTTCCAAATGTTAAGAAAGTTTGACAAGCAATGATAAATAATTGGTATATTAAGTACCAAAAGAGTCAAAAACGTTACTTTAGTCACGAGTTTTCTGAGTCTCGAGTGCCTTATGAAACGAGTGACTAAAGATGTTTTTGACACTATGTGCTTACCATACTTACAATGACCGACGTGTCATTGAAAAATCAAATGACACAGACCTACAAAATTATCACGAAATATTAAATATAAATTACAAAATATTCACTTGATGTGACGTTTAAGGAACAAAAGATAAACGAGATGTGACGTTTTGGAAATGTCATACCCGTGTTTTAGATACGGTTTTGGTGACGGAAGCAGGAAAAATTGTATGGTTCAAACGACATTTTACATATTAATTTCCTCTAAGCTCCAAACCAAATTAGTTTTTCTCCGATTGGCAGCAAATATTAATTTTGCTGACACATATCAATCAGCAAAGTATTACTTTTCCTGCCTAGGCAGCAAAGTGGGTACTTTTCTGCCTAGGCAGCAAAGTGATTATACTCAATTGGAATGAAACATTTGACGTAAACATTTATTAGCAATTATTACATAACACTTTTAACAAGAATTTAAAAACATATGTTTAGTTGTTATTAACATTGATGGTAAAATTACTACAATTTTGAACGAATAGGCCACCTTTTCTTTCCTCCGATAATTTGCAAATACAATATCCTCCTATATCATTATGAACAATCGGAGAAAAAATTATATGTTCAACTCGGCAGTCAATCTACTACTTTGCTACCTAATTAAACAAATAACTATTATGTCACTCTGACATTCAACACATCTGGTAAAAAGAAGGTCAAAAAAATATAGAATACCATACAATAAAAAACAAAACATGAAATAATAAGGAGCGCTTTAAATAAGTGCAACTTTCATTAGTATATTATTCAATGAGCGAGTAATAGCCATTACTGGCGAATATAATACTATACTTTATCCACAACTATAAGGAAAAACAACACAGTATAAATTTAATAACATGTAACATGTATTATTAATTTTTGTCAAAATGATAATTATAACGAATAGTAATATTACTACAGTATTAAAACTTGCAGGTGGATTTTTCTTTACCCGTCATATTTTAAGTAGTACTTCCTGTGGTAGTTAAACTTGTAATATTGTTTGTATGGTACAGTTATTCTTGTTAATTGCTTCCACAATTTCTCTTCCTCCTACTTGTTATTAATGTTGTCTTAGATGTAATATTCGGCAACTGCGGTTGATTTTCACCTTCCTAGTTTTTCACAGCTGTGATCCACCACCTCCGCTCATACAAATTGTTGCCGATGATCGACGAAATGAATGACCTGTACATAAAGTTCAGGATCTTTCAGTTTTAGAAACATAACAATTTGTTTGCCCGTAGCAGCCAACTTAATGGTGCATTTGCCATTATGGTAATTTAAGAATAAAAAGTTTGATGTGGCATGAGGTGGTCGCAGTGAAAGATATTTTCTACAATTTTCGTAAAATTCACCAGACACGATAAACGATCTAGATGTCTTTGTTTTAGTCACAGGTATATTGAGTATAAGAGGTCCGTTGTAATCTTGTAATTTTATATAATAGGTGTATCAAGAGCAGAAAGTAGTACTTTGGCAGTCGAGACAGAAAGTTGCAGCGCGACGCGGAAGCGGAGCGCGGCAATCTGTCGAAACTACCAAACGACTCTCTGCGCGAAGTACACACAAGATTTTTTCTACGATCAGACCAAAATAGAATTAAATTGTACTTAGCAGTTTGCAGATTGCAGTTTCGTGTACCTACCACGCACAACTACATTAGGTTGAGACTGCATTATTTAAATATCTGTCATCCCCATCAAACAGATATACGTTATTTAGGTCACAATTGAAGTATTTCTAATACATTTTAGCGAAGGCTTACCATAAATCATTGAAACTAATTGAATTTTTGACGTTTGCGTTTCAATTGACTTTGACTGTACGTAGGCAACACTTATTACATTAATGTCAGATATTTTTTAGATTTCTTTATTTCTCATTAAATTATTACGGATAATACTGTTGGATGTTTTATCATATTAGAAAATAAACTATCAGTTCGCGGAAAACATCAACTTTGCCGTTAGATTTGAGTGTGCAAAAGCCAAAAGCCTACTTTGGGTAGTGATCCTAGGAAAAAATATTTATATCTCGTAAAGTATACATGATAGGTGACACAAAGTGGCATTAAAATTCAGCGCGAAATACGAAACGTTGATAATATACAGAGTGACCTAAAAGTCTGGAACGGCCAATCATCTCGTAAATTGTTAGTCCCAATTGTACAAAATTTGGGGTACACCTATTTTAGGATATGGAGATTCCATACTTGTTATTTCCAATAATGCCAGATTTGCTATTTATCGTATATTATTACTAACTTTATTAGTAGCTCCAGTCATTATTGGAATCTCCTATTCAATACGAGCTCAATTATATGTAACACTTATGCTTTCATGTAGTCTGGAAGTTCTAAAATACATAAGACATCTGGCAAAGCCGCCTATTACTATACTGAATTTTTTTCAAGTATCCCTAATAAAAATAATCTTTAGGATTGAAATCCGGAGAACGTGGTGGCCATTCAATTCTACCTCGTCTACCAATCCATCGTCCGGGAAATATCTCATCTAAATAACGCCGAACATTTACACCAAAATGAGCTGGAGCTCCAGCATGCTGAAATCATATCTGATTAAAATTGGCTCTAAACAAGTTTCTCAGTGTAGGTACAATTTCATTTCTAAGTAGAAGTTCATATTTATCTGACATTAAATTTCCTTCAATTAAGAATGGCGCAATTAACAAAATCACTGCATTCAACATTTAAATATTAAAATTTCTACAAATCTACATAATATTTTGCACTTTTTCATGTATTTAAGACCTTCTATTCTAAATATGGTTTTACTCGTATTGAATAGGAGATAAATGATAAATTTGAAAAACCAAAGTTACTAATAATATAAAAGAAACAGCAAATCTGGCAATATTGCAAATATCAAATCTGGAGGCCGAAATAAAGGAGCATTTTTTTTAATTGGCAATATTATTTTTGTTTTTTAGGCGATTTATTTTCTTTTCGCAGGGCTAATAACCTAACATGACTGTAAATTTGGAAGCAAAAATAATGTACAGGGTGGGACTTATAAAAAAAAATTATATAACAGTGCATTTGAGCTCGTTGCAAATGAAAACTATCTAGGCTAAAATTGTACTAATATGCTTTTTCGGTAGATAAACTATCCAGAACACTTCAGTGACACTTCAGTGAAACGGAAATTTTCCGAAATTACCGGATTCGCGAAATACAATTTTTTTATTAAATAACATTTTAACAAATAACACATTTATGAAAATAGTTCAGTAACTTTAAAATAGTATGAATGTGGCCACCTAACAGCCCAGAATTAAATCCGGTTGATTATTCAATTTGGGGAATTTTCGAACAAAATTTGTATGGGGGACAACAATTTGAAACAATCGAGCAGCTCAAAGGAAGAATGCAGTTTGTTTGGAACAATTTTGAACAGGGTGCAATAAAGTTACTAAACTGTTTTCATAAATGTGTTATTTGTTAAAATGTTATTTAAGAAAAAAATGGTATTTCGCTAATCCTGTAATTTCGAAAATTTTCCTTTTTACTGAAGTGTTCTGGATAGTTTATCTACCAAAAAAGCATATTAGTACAATTTTAGCTAAAACAGTTTTCATTCGCAACGAGCTCAAATGCACTGTTATATAATTGTTTTTATAAGTCCGACCCTGTACATTATTTTTGCTTCCAAATTTACAGTCATGCTGGGGACATGTTAGGTTATTAGCCCTGCAAAAAGAAAATAAATCGCCCGAAAAACTAAAAAAATATTTTCAATTAAAAAATGTACTCCTCTATTTCGGCCCACAGTGTATGTATCCCAAAATAGGTTGTGCCCCAAATTTTGTACATTTAGGACGTGAAGTTTACAAGATAATTGGTCGTTTCCAGACTTTTGGGCGTTCTATTCAAAATAACAAAGCTGCTGTTTACTTCCGGTATAACAATGAACTAGTTTTCACACAAACTAATTATTCAGGACTTTCCATACTTTACAACCTCACTGTATATTTGTCATAATATTATTATTATTATTTTCACCTAATATCATGAAATAAACGAAAAAAAAATTAAAATAAATCTAGTCGAAAAAAATCTATGACGGTGACTGTGCGAAATTTCGGTTTCCCTTCATCGGACACAAGCACGATTTGCAACGGAAATCAGACATTGGTGGGGGCTCCGGCCTCCCCCCATCCTCTTACTCACGCGCGGGGGGGTATCGCCGGCCTTCAAGGATGTTCCGTATTACCGCATCTCCACAACGAGCCATTCTATTGTTCTCCATTTGGAAATAATTATTACAGGTAAGGTCATTTACCACATAAATTTCGAAGAAAATTCAATTGTTTTATTCCCATTTATATTGTTACTGTTATTTCACGAATTTGTAATAAAACACAATTTGACTTTAAAGAAATTTTCCTCTTATTCTGTATATTCTTTCTAAAGTATATGTGAAGACGTGAGAAAAATGCAAGGGCCAGATATATTTTATGTTTATTTCAAAATTAAAAAGACTATTTTTATTTTTTTTATTTTAGCTTAACGTGCCTCGACAGCGCTGGTCATTGGCACAGAAAAAGTAGATACAAATATTTACATATAATTATTACACATTTTAATTAGATTTTACGGTATAGATTAGTAGCTTGCAGGAACTGTAAGACTTTCTTTATTTCGGCAGAGCATTTCCTTCCATTTCCAGCAGCTGATTGAGAGTCTTGGGATCTTTTTTTGACTGTCTCTTCGTGTTGGTCTTGCTTCTTTAGAGCCTTCGTACACGAGCCACATTTTGCGGTCGACCCGACCACAGAATTGGCTAACTCAAGCTACCCATAAGAAACACTGTACCATACGTACACGGGCGTTCACTGCAGGCAAAACGGGCATCTGCAGTCTACTTGCAGTCGATCTCCGCCGAGTGGTCGCTGCTGCATCCGCCGTACACGAACCTCATTCTTGTGGTCGTATGAACCGCGTTGCGCCGTCGCGTTCGAAGTCTACTGATTACATAATTTAATTGATAAAATTACTCACCTTAAAGTAATTGCAAGTCTCTCTTCAGCTGGAATACTTTTTCTCATATTGGTGTCACAACGTTCAATTTTTGGTTTTAAAATTCTGAGTAATTCATCAAATGAACAGATTGACATTCTAAAGTAATTATAAAATTTTTTGTCATCCTGCCGGAGCTTGCCAAATAAATTATAAAAGTTTCCTTCCCGTCATCGTGCAACCAAAAGTGGATGTATCCAAAGCGATCGTGCCTTGCTACGTCTTCTTCTTCTCCTTCTCAACATGAGAAGTAGTTATGCTTCTTCTTCGAAATCCATATGGACTCTGGCAGGTGATACCACAAAATATAGGATATATATCAACACCCTGTGATGTGGTGACCACATTTTTGTGGTTGTCTCGACTGCAAATATGTGGTCCGTGTACGGCCTCTCTTAGAATCGACAGCTGCATGAGCTAACCCGTGCGGGTTTGGAAAAAGATTAGGAACGCGCGGTCGCCCTGTAAAAAAATGCCTGTAACTTGGCAAATTTTGAGTGTTTCCATACAAAACAGGTTTTAAAATGCTCGTTACAGTTCAGGGTTTATTTAAAAAAAATGAGAATTTTATCAAAATTCCAGTGTGACCAGACGCCTTCAATCAGTTTTCCAAGCATATTATTTCAATAACCGCTATTCACTTCAAACTTGGTACATTGCTCTCTTATATAACCCTGCTGTGATAAATTGTTTACTACAAACCAGACAACAGTGAGGCGTCTTTACTATAAGGACACACGGGGCCCGTGCCCATCCTCAGGGGGTCCCAGAGGACGAACAATTACTCTCGCATTTATTTTCAAAATATTTTTGTTGTTCACAGTAACAGTGAGCATCCGGGATCCAAAATAAAACTTGAAAATAAGGGGAATCAATGAATAAATGAGTCAAAACTAAGACAATTAAGTCATAAAAGTTGAATGAAGATTAAATGAAAAGTCAAGATCTGAAGTAAAAAATTGTCTGCTAATCGAGGAATCAAAGCAAACTAATGCAAAATAAGAGTTGATGAAAAAATGCAAAGGATTTACAGAATTTTATCATGAAGACGTTATTGCATATAATATAATTTCAATATAATCTTATTATCACCATTAATAAAATTTTATGGGATGATAACTGAAGCAAATTATAAAGTCGTAGTTCGACTTGCGGTCGTCATTAATACGAAAATTTCAGAGAGAGAAAGTAAAAAATAGAAATTTAGAAAAAATTGAGCAAGGCGATAAAATATTAATTAAATTGAGATTTAATTGAGCACAAATCTCGCAAATGCACGCTCTCTCAAAATTTCATATTTCAAGAGAGAGCGCTTGCGCACTTTATAAGTGTTTACTCTCCTAGGAGCTCTAACTTCTTAGTGAATAGACATCTATGAGTATTTTCATCCTATGGCAATATTATTCTGTTGATAGACAAATTTAAGGAGGCTGAACTGGACTTACGTTAGCATGGATCTGCTTGTATAATAGTTTCATCATGATTGCATCTCGGGCTGGTTTAAATACTATATTGTTGTCATTATAGTACTTTTCTTGTAAAAGTTTGCACGAAACGTTCCACATTGTCTTCACCGTTGCTTCTTTAAAAGTAAGTTTGAAAAAACAACCACAAAAAATATCCTGCTAGATCTGTTTAGAAAGAACAATTGTTAAAAACAGAACTGTTATAATATACAATTGGTTCAGTAGACTTTGCTGTTTAATTTTGTTTTTGACATTTACAATTATTGTCAAACTGATGCGTCGTGCAACGCTTGACAAACGAACAATAAATGCTAGCGTTGCTATGGCCACGTAATTTATTCGATTTTTTTAACCACTTGCATTTATGTTCCTTCCTATTTTAGGCCAGTCGGTATGGGTCATTTTAGACCAAAAGTACAAGTAATTAGCAATACGGCTGATTTTTTTTATAAGTACCTTGAAGTATGTAGATTAGTATAAAAAAGTTTACCAGTCTATCGATTTTTCCCAACATATAAAAAAAATTTTCACGCTGGGAGGAAAGTTAAGAAGAATAAAAATACCACTGTGCAGGGGAAGTGTTTTGCAATAACAAAGGTCTCCTGCGTTTTTTTCGTCCGATCAATGGTTTGTCCGTAAAAAATTCAGTGAACTAAGTATGTATTCCGCATCCGCGCGACTCTGCTGCACGGCGGAAAAAAATATAAATATTCAATCAGAATTTTTTTTAATCTTTGGTAAGAGTTAAGGTTATAAATAATAAATAAAATGTGATAAATTAATTTTTACATATTATCATTGGAAAAAGGTATGAAAAAAATTATATCTTAAAATTATATATTAATAATCTTTTAAATACATTTCACTATATACATTTTGTTCGTTGAATATTAATCTTTATATCTTCTGTATGTTCCTTGTGGTATATTATTCATTCTTTTTGTAATTTCTTGGGAAATTAAACCACAATATTTTTAAATTCTTTATTTCAACGTTTCGGTAGCGTTCCAGCTACCGTTGTCAAGAAAAAATAAGTA
>CAJUYH010005367.1:0-23518 GCA_910591685.1 Galerucella tenella
TAACTTACACTAAAGACTACTTCCGATATACAAAAAGATTGACGCGACGTGCTAAATCATCATTGCAACATCGTGAATTGAAATCATTTCTTGAAGAAGTTGATGCACAATATGGCGATCTACTGTTGCATAATAACGTCAGATGGTTAAGTAGAGGCTGCGTTTTAGAAAGATTCTTCAGCATTTTAGAACACTAGAAGACATATCTTTTTAACAGTGATCAGTCTTCAGCAAACGCTTACTTAAGTTTTCTAAACGAAAAAGAAAATGTTGCTGTCATTGCTTTCTTAACGGATACTTTTAAACATATCAATGACCTGAACCTTAAACTTCAAGGCAAGGGAAAGCTGGTATGCGAGCTCATGTCAGATGTCAAAAGTTTTTCTCGAAAACTTGATCTCTTTATTAATGATCTTGGAAATGAATGCTTACACTTCCCCAATTTAAATAAAATAATCAGCAGTGACAACGAGACTGACGTCGGCCAATTCAAGACGTTCATTACGGATCTTAAATCGAAATTTCAAAAAAGGTTCTGGATAAAATTTGTGTGTGGTAATAAATATCCAGAATTACAAAAATTAGCTTTGAAACTTCTTACTTTGTTTGGATCGACATATATTTGTGAAGCAGCATTTTCGAAGATGAAGTTCATTAAGAATAAATTTCGATCTCGACTTACTACTGAACATCTCCAGGATTTAATGTCAATAGCTTGCACCAATTTTACTCCAAACTTCAGACATAATTCGCAACAAAAAATGTCATTTTTCGCATTGATACCTATGTAACGAAATACCTTTGTTATTTCCTTAATTACATTTGTTTAATAAATATTTTTTCTCATAAATAAAATGTGCGGACCACGATGGTCATTTCATTTCTTAAAACGGACCCCGAGCGAAACTAATTGGAGACCACTGTTATAGATTATCTGATTCGCTACGTTCATCGGACAAATATCCCCACTCGGCACATAAAGTATCACCTATTCTCCTAATATCACAATGGATTCGGGTTTTTTATTATTAGAAGGAGCAGCTTGTTTTTTCAATTTCACGTTCCTTCTCCTGTACCTTTCCTTGTATTTGATCCGCCTGTGTACCAGGCTTCACCTCGGGGTACCGTGAGTCTGCTTTGGTCTCGCTAGTCTTTTCTCCACTCCAGATGTCATTAATGGATGTGACTCCTAGTCTTACTTTTCTGTTGCTTAGGCTGTTCTGCAGCATAAATAACCCTACTCTTGCATAAGTTGTAATAGGATAGGGCCAAATACGTGGAGAGAGTTTAAGGTGATGCAATGTCGATTCACCCATGACGACTCCTGAGATTTGAGGTATCGGAATTTGAATTATTGCTGATGTACTAGGTACTAGGTATACCTACTAGCAGTGTGGAAATCTGAGCATTTAGCTCTACACACCTGGAGTGAACTACTTTTACAATTTGACATCGTAATTGTCGCATTTTAGACCTACTGCCAGGTAATGATTCAGCCGCCCCTTACATGGAGATTAGGAGTACCGCTCATCACATGGAGACCGTCGTGTCCAGGAACTAACTGGTTTTGGTTCGATCCGAGGTATTTAATTTCCCAGATACCTTTTATATCTAAGAGCTCTACGCCTTCCTCTATCCACAACATGTGAAAGGGGCCCGATAGGTGACCTCCACTTCCCACGAGAGATTATTATTATTATTATTGTAATTGTGACCCATTTTTAAACTCGTTAATTAGACCACAGTGAATATTTATTTAAATTAATATCTGATTTTTTACCTGAGTTAAAGTCTTATTTTGAATTGTTGGCAGCTACGAACTTTGTAACATATGTTTGGTAAAGTGTTAAAAAACGGATGAAAAAATATGGAATAATTGCTATCCAGCAACAATATATTAAAATTTCAAGGATTTTTGTCACGCTGTTTAATTTGTTGAAAACATAATATACAGATATATAAAAAACATTGAATAATTATTGACCGGTATCCCTTGGCAGGTGTAGGTTTAATTATTTTTAATGGCAGCCATTTAAAATAATGAAGTCAACATGTGTATGTGTGATTTGGATCACATTTTCTTTGAGTGTCAAAATTATACACAGCATAGAGAAGAGATGTATGGGGAACTAATGAAAATCAATATTCTCTAATAATCACCAAAGAGGAGAGCGGCTATTGAACTGGGTGTCAAAATTTAACAGATCATGACTAACCTCTTTCCTTTGTGGAAGCAAATCAATCTACTGAGCTTTGTTTGTCATTACAAACCTCCAGCTTCTTTCTAATCACCTAAAAGTTGACAGTTAACATGATAAAAAGTAACTTGATGTTATTATTGTACTGATTCCAAAAGTTTACCAAACTCCCTACTTAGTGGATACCAATTCCAAGTAAATTCCAAGTGGTGCCATATGTGGAATATTCTATAAATTGTGATCTCCATAATTCTGAAGAATAGTCTGGAAAATGGGTTACATAAAAATCAAATAGAAAGAAAGTTATCCTAAAGTTTTACATATATGTACACAGTAATTTTGTATTTAGTTTCAAATAGTTTGAATGATTTTCAGTTTCAACTATCAGATACTGACGGAAACTATTGTAAGCAATTTAATTGGCGTTTTGTACCAAAATTACAAAATGAAGAGTGAGAAATACAAACAAAAAATATTAAAATTGGAAAGACGCTATCAAAAATGGTCCAAATCAGGAGGGAAGCTGGAATTCTTGGTCTCAAATATAACATAGAATGAAAGAAAGCAAATAATTCAAAAATAAAATAGGTATGTTAGAGAAGAAGTTTCACATGATAAACAAAAGTTTATCGAATGTTAAACTGTTCAATTAAAAAACAAACAAATTGGTCGTTTTGACTTTGTTAAATCGGTTTCATTTAAATTTGGAGATTTACATTTATTCTAGCTCTTTTTATGTTATTTTCATGACATTCAGAATCAAGTATAGTATATTATTCAAAGAGCGAGTAATGATGACTCATGAGTGATAGCCATTACACGCGAATAGCAATATAAATTTAATAATATATTTATAATAGTAATTTTACTACAGTTATTGAAACTCATAGGTAGATTTTCTCTACTCGTCATATTATAAGTAGTACTTCCTGTGGTAATTGTACTTGTAATATAGTTAACACTTTGTATGGTACAGTTTTTCTTGTTATTCGATGGTTTCAAATGGAAGAACAGCCTGATTTTACTAATAAAATACTATTCGAAAACGTAAACTGAAAAATTACTTTTTATTGTAAAAACTTGACAGACAACTTAAAAACATTTATATTAAACAAAAACATCATACAAAGAGATCACATAAACAAATCTGGTGATCTTGAATATTTCTTTCTAACTGCCCCACTCGGCAGATTATTCTTCGATGAGTTCATACAGTCCACTCGATACGTGTGATAATTCGAACCGTATCGAAAATGCAATAATTATCCTTTTGAAATGGCGTACTCGATTCGAGTTGATCATTCGTAATCCCACTGCAGATACGAAAGCTTGACAGAGAACAGTGAAAAGAGAGAGAGAGATGGGTCGACATACCCATTTGAAGGTCCTCGTCTTGTGTCGACTCCGTTGGGGGGCTGCTTCGCAAAATTTCTGCTCAGGTCACTAAGCGAATATTCACTTTAAAACAGAGGAGAAGGAGTGTTTGACATTGTACAAACAAGCATGTTTTGAGATCTCCTCAATTAACATTTCAATCTCTCGTTTATTCCAAGACATATTTTTTAACTACTTTAATACATAACCACAAATTATCAAAATCAATGACATTTCCATAGAACATTTTCATCGTGAAACAGAAATACAAAAAATAAGTCAAATTGTTAAGAAAATAGAACCTCTGATCTGAGCGGAATTACTGAACAGTTCAGATTTACCTCCTCTACCTCTAGATGTAATAAACGAGCGATTCAGACTAAGAATATTCATCCGACGCAAATAACAAACGCAGATAATGAGTTATAAACTTTCAAATTAAATACGTTTGAAGCCACTGCAGTCAAACCGGTCAAACTAACGCTAACAGGAACGTAATTGAATAAAACAACATTATTTGATAGTTAATTTTTATCTTTCATAGGTTATCTTACAATAACGTCCAAAATTGATTGAGTATTTCAATGGTTCAGATTTAACGAGATTCCACCCAAACCTTAGGTCCATCTTTCATTCTAAGTACCAAATTTACTTTCAATTTTATTTCTTCAATAGATTTATATTCCGTATATACTTTGAATCTTCTTAGAACAGTTGCCAGAATCGTTTTTATATTCATCATAGCGTATTTCCCACCTACAATCAAAATATACCAATTAAGATCTTATACAGTTGTACATTGGACAAGTTAGAAAAAAATACATATTCTAATGTTCCTGTTTAATGTAGATTACAGATAGTGCACAGTTCTTGCTGATAAATTTTGTAAGAATTACTGTTTAAAAAGTACTTAATGCCAAAGAAAGTCTGGCCTGTGCCACAATTCAAGATGATTTTATTTGACATTTTACATGCGAATACATTTAAGTATTTCTCATAGCCAAACAATTATACAGGGTGACCCATTAGTGTGTGGAAGTGCAATAACTTAAATAGGATAGAAAATACAGAGAAAGGTTCCAATTAAAAGTTGTTGTATTTCTGAAATATTTTGAGATATACCGGGTGTTCATCCTAAGCAAGACAACATGAAGTTTACTTTTTTTTAATGAACACCCAATATATTTTCTCACCATCAAATTCTGCATCCAGCCCTATCCTTTCTTTTCGCAGAAATTCCGACGTTACCAAGTTGGAGCGAAAACTAAAGATTTGACGAAAGTTGGTGCACTACAAATGCTGGCTAGTGAACGTTATCAGTGATGAGCAACTAGGTACTTTTGCAAGTTTATCTGAAGCTGTCGAAGGAATGCAGTCGAAAACATTCGATATTGCCACGTTTAACTAGGAAAAAGCTAAAGTTCTTAGTATGTAGTGATAATAATTAAAAAAATGGACCTTTTTATTATTAACAATATTAACTATAAGATTGAACGTTAATTCCTTAATGTGCTTATTTCCTTTGATATTTTCTATTAACAGTATTTTTTCAATTTATGAACATTTAAAGATAAGCACTTTTACCACACCATCCGAATTACATAATTGGTGATTTTTATCGAAACGCCTGACATGACCTCTTATTGTCAGGGCGCGTGCGTGTGTTCTTCCCTCACACTTTTTCAATTGACTGATATTGATTCATCCAGTGACGTTGGTATTGTCAGTGAACTTTGTATTTTGAGTTTTACATGGTAAAATAGGTACCGTATGCTATTTGTACGTTTATGACAGATATGCGCCATGTTTCCTCGCATCTTACCGATGCCTCGTAGCTTCAGATAAACTTTCAAAACTATAAGCTTATTTGGTAGATATGAAGGTAAAGGATGGTTGAAATATCTGAACAGAGGAGAAGTTTCGTTTGGGATCCGGGGTATTTTTTGGATCACCCAGTATATAATTTTACCATCTTGTGAAACTTTGTTATCCCTTCAAATCTTGTCTGTATAGTGTCTCTCTAAACTTGATTGTTTTGGAGAAAATTGCATTTTTAGTTTATAAATTAAAAATATTCCTTATGTTTTCAACAAGTTTGCTTCAAATGTAAAGTTGAAAATACTTTTATTCTCGTTAATTTCATGTGAAAAAATCAAACAAGTGACAAGTAACTTGTGAATTTTAAGTCGCAGTAATTAGGTATTATCTAGACTTGTTTTAAATGTGTAACTATATTAAGAACGGGAAAGCATTTAAAACATAAAGATACTACATATAGAGGCACAAGCCAGCTCGGAATTCATCAGCATCTAAGAGAGATAGGAAGTCGGAGGCTCAGGCTGTCTTTATCTAATAGCACAAATGCTGTATACACAGATAAAGGCAGAGAAACCTCTGATCATGTCTCTTTCCCTCTCACCGGAGTTCAAACGGACATTCCCACTTACACAGTGGCCTATGGCTTGTTGCCTCTATTTGTATTACCTCTATGATTTAAAATCATGAATTTTCCGAAAGAAGAATTGACAAATATGGTTTTTGTACTGATAAAAGCTCACACAAAGTGATGACTCAATATCTCTTAGGGCTGATGGAAGGTCATAATTCATTGATTATTATTATTGCGGTATTCATTTTCTTACCTACACAATTCCTAGGTCCATATGAAAAAGGAATATATGTACAGGGATGTCTTTTTGCAACATTCTCTGGCAAAAATCGATCGGGATCAAATTTCAGTGGATCTGTCCAGTATTTCGGATTCCTATGAATATGAACAACACCGAAATACACGTCACTTCCTGCTGGAAAAACTACGTCACCTGAAACACAAACACAACAATTCTTATAACTTTTAAAATCTTTGTGAATATTGTTGTTTTTTCATAGTTTGTTTAGTAGGCCTATTTGGATGAGGAGCCAATACTTGGGAATACATTTCTGTTGGAGTAAGTACGCTCTCTCGAACTGTTAAATTTGACAATGATAAAATACTGCAGCGGGATTCTATTTCACGACACGATTTTATCGAGTCGTTGCATGTCGAATACGATATTTAGTTAGATCGTATTGGATCATCCCAGTCTATTTTATGATCGAATTGCCATCGAGTGTACTCGGACTTGGACAGCAGTTTTGAAACGGATCTTTCAAAGTGAAGTTAGTCGAAAAGGGTTTTTCCCATTTCTAGCTGTGAAGTCGACAATTATGGCTTCTCCTAGCCATCTCAGAAGTTGAATTTCTCTAAAGTCGCGTCCACATTATGTCGAATGGTGTCGATCGACAATGTCGATCCAGTGTGGATGGTCGCCCGACATAATGTGGACGCAGTTTTACAGTACTTAGTCGATTGTAGATCGACCATGTCGATCGACACCATTCGACATAATGTGGACGCGACTTAATAGTGGTTAATAATTTTTTATATTATTAACCTAGGTCAATAATGAACAAGCTCAAATATTTTGAGAATTCAGGGATAATAGTTCAACAAAAACTTGTGAAACATAATTTTGTATACTCAGGAGATTGTCTTTAACATATTTGCTGATTGAAATAACCTATCAAGATGAAATTATTTCAATGAAAATACCATTAGTTTAATATTCGCGCTCAACCTAAAATGACTGATGACATAACGAGTACTTTCATAATATATCGAAAACCTACAGTATACTTGTCAGTCAGACGACAGGGTAAACGCTTCTCGTGGTGCGTTTGTGATTTATTCTCAATTTTTGTTTTAAATTGGCTAGTAGTGAAAAAAATTGTATATACACCATGGTAGTGAAGACATTTATTAAGCCTCGCACCTTATTCCGCTCGAGGCAAAGCCCCTCGCGAAATAACTCTGGTGCTCGGTCAATAATAATAGTCTCCACCCCCAAAATTGGTCTTGGTCTTGCAGTCTTGATCTTGGTCTTGCTTTTTCTCAAGACCAAGACCATCTTTGGGCTATCAACACCAAGTCCAAGACCAAATACGCAAGAGTCAACGTACAAAAAATAATTATACGCTGATGTATTTTTGAAATTATTTAAAAAGGAATAAAATAAAGTATTTTGCACAAGACCAAGACCGAATCAGCAAGACCAAGACCATCTTTGGGCTATCAACACCAAATCCAAGACCAAATACGCAACAAGCAACGTACAAAAAATATATGCTGATCTATTTTCGATATTATTTAAATAGTAATAAAATAAAAAGAATTGCACAAGACCAAGACCGAATAAGCAAGACCAAGACTTTCTGAACCTTCGTGTTTGTCTGTATTGCTCATCACTAGTTGTCAATAAAGGATTGTAATTGTAAAAAATAATTATACGCTAATGTATTTTTGATATTATTTAAATAGGAATAAAATAAAGCATTTTGCGCAAGACCAAGACCAAGACCGAATAAGCAAGACCAAGACCATATTTAGGCTATCAACACTAAATCCAAGACCAAATACGCAAGACGCAACGTACAAAAAAATACGCTGATCTATTTTTAATATTATTTGAATAGTAATCAAATAAAAAATTTTGGGCAAGTCCAAGATCGAATAAGCAAGACCAAGGCTTTCTGAACCTTCGTGTTTGTCTTGCATTGCTCATCACTAGTTTTCAATGAAGGAGTAAATTTTTTGGGGCTCGCTCTGCCATTAAAGGACATTTTCTCACTATAGACAAAACTGTAACAAGAATAATAATTTATTGTATGAGAATTCTTGAATTATTTTGATATTATCTTCGTAAATATTTCCAAAAATCGATAGAAAACTCATAAAATGTATTTTTCAGAAATTAGAATGAGCAAGTCAGAATATGTCAGAAAATGCCGAGCATCATAAGCATGGAGACTATAGAGTCTCCATGATCATAAGTTTCAAAATAAGTGAACGAATACAAATGTTCAATACCTATCGAGTGAATCGAGAAATCGAAATTAGAATCGCTGATTGTCAATTTTGGTCGGCCGTTACGATCATGCCTATCGCAAAATAGGTGCTGATTGTATTTCCTTGATAGTTTTTGGAAGTGACAAAGTGCTTGCATTTAATTGGTTGGTGTCAAAAAATATTGATTTTAGTTACAAACAGTACAGTTGTCTTCAACACAGCAAACATCAATATTGTTTGAGGAATACCGTTAAATGTAGTATTTCCAAATTTATTTTACCTGCATCAATATCTTCGTCTATAGTTCTTAAGAAAAAAGCCGCAACAGGAAATAATCTCAAACTTTCCTTGATTACTCTTTCTGTATATTTCATTTCAGGCATATCACAAGGAAGCACTCTTCTATCAGGTCCTACAATTTCCAAAATTTCCTCCAACACTTTTTGCTGAAAAACGTTCATATAAACTATCCAAATGAAATTATAATTTTTACTATCGATGTCCGTCCAATCGGCCCGAGTCGTTTTGATAAGTCTCCATTTTTACAAATGAAGTGTATATGATTCACGTTCAAGTTGAAATATGATTTGCTTCTGATATTCTTCACTAAAAAATGAAATGCTCTCCTAAACTGATAGATGACATAAACTGATAGATGACAAAATGTTTCCATTGTGCTCGGAATAACAGCATTATAAATAAATATATTGAGTTATACCTACAACCATTTTGTGAGACCTTCATAGTGCCGCTTCAATCCTATTTTATAGATGTGACTACACTATTAAATCATTTTATAGTAGATGTATAAATGATTATAAAACAGTCGATTGAAAAGTGTATAAATGTGTATTAAGCAGTCATATAAGAGTTGTATAAACTTTCAATAAAACTGTTATACAACTAAACAATTTGTATGAAAATGAGCACTTTTTAGTTGTATAAGGATCGTTGTATTGTTTTGTTGACCGTTATAAGAATTTTAGTTAGCTGTTTATACAGACCTTATAGAATTTAAATTGCTACTTGGGAAAGCTTCACAAGATAGCACATAATATATTGTCATTCTCTCTAATTTATCTCGTCGTTGCAGTAATCAAGAAAAAATGTCAGTTTTCTCCGTCAAAAATTCTACCCCAAAAGTGATTCGCATCCCAGAAAAACTCACTTTCAGAAATATGGATAGGATTTTTTTCTTACCTGTACATCTTGAAACATTCCTAGCATAGTAAAAACACAAGAAAGTGTAGAAGCAGTTGTATCTGTACCCTAAAATATAAAATTGAATTGATTCAGCTATTTAGATTACTTTTGCCTCAGAGATAAAAAAAAAATTCATTCTATAATCAACATAATTTTAATATAAATATTTGGATACGTACCGCTACCAAAAAAATGTCAACCTCTTCACGAATCTCTAGCTCCGTAAAATTACTATTCCCCAATATTAGATCCAAAAATGCAAACTTATCAGAAGATCCTAAAAATAAAAAAATGTACAATATTCATGAGAAGGATTCACTTCCTCTTCAACTATCATACTACCCTACCGTCCACTAATTTCATTTTGGCAAAAATAGAAATGATCAAATTGAACAAATTCCAATAGTCGTAGTTTCACCGTTCAACCGATTTTTTTTGTAATTGTAAATATCTATGTATGTGTAATCAACATAAAGTCATTCCAGAATCGCAGACAAAACGTCTAAAGGCTGAAGTGCCGAGGACTCTGAGCCTCTGAATGATGGTGTCAAACCAACAAATTAATCAATGTGTGATCAATATTAGCTCACTACTTATACTTGTTTTGTTGCTATTTATTAACTCAGGATTAAGTAACAGAGGAATTATATTTGGTTAACTACCGAATCAAATTATATTAACAAATTGTGTAGTTTGTGTGCTTTTTCAATGCTAGCAGGTGCAATTGTGTATGTGATTTGGATCACATTTTTTGCGAGTGTAAAACATATACACAGCATAGAGAAGAGACGTATGGGGAACTGATGAAAATCAATATTCTCCAATAATAACCAAAGAGGAAAACGGCTATTAAAATAGAAGTCAAATTTTAACAGATCATAACTAACCTCTTTCCTTTGTGGAAGCAAAACAATCTACTGAGCTTTGTTTGTTATCACAAACCTCCAGCTTCTTTCTAATCACCTAAAAGTTGAAGACTTGATAAAAAGTAACTAGATGTTATTATTAAACTAATTTCTCACCGCCCCTGAGAAATTTTTGAGAGCTTCCAAAAGTTTATCAAACTCCCTACTTAGTGGATACCAATTCCAAGTAAATTCCAAGTGGTGCCATAGGTGGAATATTCTATAGGTTGTGATCTCCATAATTCTGAAAAATAGTCGGTAAAATGGGTTACATAAAAATCAAATAGAAAGGAAGTTATCCTAAAGTTTTATCTATATGTACACTGTAATTTTGTATTTAATTTCAAATAGTTTGAATGATTTTCAGTTTTAACTATCAGATAATGACAGAAACTATTTTTAGCAATTTAATTGGCTTTTTGTACAAAAATCACAAAATGTAAGAAATACAAACAAAAACTATTAAAATTGGAAAGACGCTATCAAAAATGATCCAAGTCAGGAGGAAATTTAGAATTCTTGCTGTCAAATATAATACAGGATTAAAGCTTACACTAACATAGAAAGGACGCTCACGCAAATTCAATAATCCAAAAAAAAAATAGTTATGTTAGAGAAGAAGTTTTACATGATAAACAAAAGTTTATTGAATGTTAAACTGTTCAATTTAAAAACAAACAAATTGTAAAGTCGGTTTCATTCAAATTTGGAGATGTACATCTATCCTAGCTCTTTTTATGTTAATGCGAATGATGTTTTATGCGAATAGCATCCTATAGTGTATCTACAACTATCAGGAAAAAAACACAATATGAATGATGAAATTATGGAATTATATATGAAAATATCAGAAAAACACTGCCTGAAAATTAATCCCAGTAAATCAGCTGTTCTATATTTCTGTGGTGAAGAGTATCGTCAAAAGAGCAGGAAAGGACTACTCGTCTGAACCTGAACCAATCTAGCCATTTTATCCACATCAGTTGGAAACATTCGAAAAATTGTCGCTATTTTGTAATAATTAGCCATGGTGAGCTTATAATTTTATCCCACGATAAAAACAGTTCAAATAAATAAGAAAAACATTACAATATAATAGTAATACTACTACAGTTATTGAAACTCACTACGCTACGCGTTTTGAGTTTATTAAAGCATTCATCCTGCACGCTAAACAAACTGAACTCAATATAGAAATTCACAAAATATCACAGAATTATTAATGTTTGTAAAAGTTAATGCCATCGATACAGCATCCTCGCACCACCTACTTGCGCCAAAATAATGCATAGGTAATTATTCAATGTTGACGGGACGATTGAATAATATTCCATAAAATGGTCAATATTATCCAATTAACAAGAGAAATAACAATCATTACTTGTCAATATTCTTAAAGTAATCCATCAATCATGTGACAGTTGTAGATGAAATATATTATTCAGTACAAACTCCATTAATTTCTAGCTATGTTTTGTGTTTTTTTTAACATTAATAAATTATGTATTTTTGTACCTCTGTATGTTAAATTTAAAAAGGATTATTATTTTACACTTTAAAATATTTTATTTAGAACAAATTTTAAATTGAAATAAATATTGGCGCTATTCAGACAAATATTAGAGTTGAGGTGAGAAAAATACCTGGCGCTGTTCAGGTACGGGATTATTGATTTTTTTTTGTAATTTGGCGCAGTTCAGTTGCACCAAAAATGAATGGACTAATGGTTCCCATCCAACATTTATTGATGACGTTTAAGGTTCTAACAATCATGGTTTGATCTGCAAAGGAAAAAACCAGGAAAAAAATTTAAATGAAATTATTCAAAAGAATTCGGGGAAAACTGCAGTTAAGATTATTTGAAAAAACTTCGTCTCCAATCCAAAATTATTTTCCACATCTTCACCATCAGTCCAGGAAAAAGTATGAGTGTTATTTTTTTGGACAGTTCTTAAACCACTAAATAAAAATTTCATTGAAAGAATCAATAATTTCTTACCTGTCTAGCTTTTTACCAAAATCTGAATTACTGGTTTGTGATTTCATGTCCAATCCTAGGGCCGTTTCTAAAATAAATGATACTTTATTCACACATATAAATAGTGAAAAAAACTAAAATCCAACCAACAGTGAGAGGCTTAAAGACCTCTGCACCTCGGCTTTTTGTGCTCTTGGCTGTGCCGTTTATGTGGGGAGACCAGTAGCCCTTATCAGGATTTTCACTAGGTAATTTTTTGAGGAATCCTGCTTTGGATGCCCTAGTCTATATATTCAATGAGACAATGCTTCACATTCGAAGATGATGTGTTGTATGCATATACTTGAAATAACCTTGGATAACATTCCTAGAAAAACAATACAGAACAGTTCTAAAAGAAGGGGGTTTGATGTCAGGTACAGAGTCAGAAAAATTCGTAACAGCTCGAGGTGTAAGGCAGGCTGGAGCATTAAGTTCAATATTGATTGACGTATTACTAGATACTAGATCAAACGAATGAAGCACTCGGTCAAGAAACTGTTTATTGTATGAAGAAGCCTGGAATAAGAGCACGTCAATAATAACAGACGAAACCTAACCTAACGTAAAAAACTAAAGTTCTAAAAATAGAATTCTACAATTCAGTTGTCATTGTTTGTACGAAGTGAAATTGTAAGGGGAATGGAAATAACTTTTAAAATAAGAAATAATGTCAAACATACCGCAAATAATGTCGAGCGTACAATTTGAAGCCAACTCAAAAAAGTCTATTTCTTTATTTCCGTCATTTTTTTCTAATATGTCAGCAAAAACTTCTCCCTTCATCAAAAAAATCTCTTGGTACTTATTCAATATTCTCTGATTGAATGCTGGCATAATAATTTTTCTATGTTTTCTCCATTTTTGAACTTAAACATAAAAAGTCATGACAAACACTAGAAGAAAAAAACCATCTGTGGATTGGAAATATATAAAAATGACCTATAATTATAGATAATAGCTTTATTGCTGTGTGCCAAACTTGGTTTATTCCAAAATTTGAGAAAGCACATTTTCATGGTGAAGAACGATATCTAAATGGCGATAACTTCTGGCTCACCATTCAGATTCGTACCAAGTGGTTTTAGCCATATAGTTCAAAATTTCCTAACTTTATTCATATTGCTTTAAGTGCCAGTAGCTTGGGTACAATTTGTTAAAAAATATATCGTTACCTTTCGCTGTTAGTAAACCTTCTCCAACAGCAAAAGTTACAAATTTGTAAAGACCACTCTTATTCAATGCCTTGGAACTTGTTAATAGTTTTTCAACGTACTCTGGCTTTCCCACGGTAATAACGAGCTTAGGCCCCATCCAAAATGCACCTATTTCTGGGTATCTTTTTTGAATTTTGAGAACAGTTTCCAATAATATATCTAAAAAACGATAAAGCTTTGAATTCCTGAAAAATACACAATTCCAATTACTACGCATAAACGTTAAAAACCTTTGGTTTCTACAGCTGATGCCGGATTGGCAGTACATTATAACATGAAATTTAGCTGTTTTCTTTACACCACTTCAAATCCATAGAGCACTTTCTCTCTAGTCCTTTGATTTGTCTGTGGCTAACGGTAAATAGAGTACAGCTTCTCGAGGGAACAGGTATTTTGTCTTCATATTCCTCGTTTGCTTTGTCATAAACGAAGACTACATATCTGTTCTCTTGGGAAGCTTTAGTCCCTCAGTCAAGAATTTAGCCTCTGGTAGTGGCTTGGTTCTCACTTACCGCTGGTTGTCGAAAATATGAATAAGTATCCAGAACCTATAAATGGTAATGCAAGAGGTCCTGGAATATTCCATGAATGAATATACAAATATCTTCTCTTCCACAACCATTGTATATACCATGTTAAAACGATAACACCACAAAGAACCAATAGGTACGAATTAACTAATTTTTCCGATTGAGAATTTTTCATGAAACTAGCTGACGCATTGGAGCTTGAAAGCTCTGAAAAAAAATCATTAATTGGTCAATTGCAATAACGATAAGAGTATTTGCGGATAAATAAAGAACGATGTATTTTATTACGAAGGATTAGACTTAGGAATTTTCTCTTAAACAACTTTTCTTCCTCAAAGAAGAGTTTATATGGAAATTTTTTTTTCGAAAACTATACACAACGTCAAAAGTCTTGGACCCCCTGTATATCAAATGATTTAATTAAACCCAGTTATTTTTCTTACTGTGGTAAAAAATTAGATGTATTTAAGAAACAAAAAAGGCAATAAAAAGATGTCGATAACTAATACTTACTTTATTGTCAATGTTTTTAGAAATATTGGCAGTGATAGCATATTCAGCCAAGTGACTAGTGTATTATTTCTTTTCATTTTTGTGGATTATAATGCCAGGACGTGAAATTTCTCAGTTTATTCGAGCAAGAATTAATGCTTTACATGATGCACGACACTCTAATCATGAAATATCGGAAATCTTGGGCATTCCTAGATCATCTGTTGTGCGAATAGTACACAGATATCAAGAATTTGATACAGTGGAAAACAGACCACGTAGTGGACGCCCTCGAGTGTCTAGCGAAAGGGAGGATCGTTATTTGGTGCAATATGCCCGCAGACACCGCTCAGCTTCAGCTTCAGCTCTTCGGAGTCATTTTCAGGGTACCTTTCGCAGTGTTATATCGACACCTACAATTCGAAGACGACTCCATAATTCAAATTTACGTGCTAGAAGACCATTAAGGGTCCCCACTCTACTTTCACGACATCGTGCAGCACGTCTTCAGTGGGCGCGAGAGCACAGGGGTTGGTTTTTGTAACAGTGGAGGTGGGTGTTATTTACAGACGAAACCAGAATTGGACTGGTGAGTGATGACAATCGGCGAAGAGTATGGAGAGAACCAGGTCGTCAACAGCGACTTAATTTCGTCCGCGAAGTTGCTCCCTACCAAGGGGGTACCGTAATGTTTTGGGGGGGAATAATGTTTAACCGCCGTACCGCATTAATTCGAATTCCACAGAATATGACCAGCCAAATTTACGTCGATCAAGTTATTACACCCATTATCTATCCCATACGAAACGAATTGGGTGAAAATTTTGTGTTTATGGACGACAACGCCCGACCACA
This sequence comes from Galerucella tenella, assembly GCA_910591685.1. Taxonomy (NCBI): domain Eukaryota; kingdom Metazoa; phylum Arthropoda; class Insecta; order Coleoptera; family Chrysomelidae; genus Galerucella; species Galerucella tenella. The sequence continues at coordinate 15,677 of CAJUYH010005367.1, forward strand.
TCGCGCAAGAAGGGTTCAGGATTCACTTGAAGCAGGACATATCAATAGATTGAATTGGCCAGCCAACTCGCCTGATATGAATCCTATTGAGAACATGTGGGATTACATTGCTAGAGCCATTCACAATCGAATCAACCCACCCCAGATTGCAGATAAGTTAGTCATAGCGGCGGTAGAGGAATGGAACAATATTCCACAAGACACTATCAACCACTTGATTATTTCAATGCACAGACGTGTCAATATGTTATTACAACGTCGAGGAGGACATACCGACTATTAGTCAGTATACAACATATTTCATTACTTTTTTTGATTCAATACATTTTGTCAACAAATTCACACATTAGTTTGTTTTTAATTTTCTAAGTATCCCAGTTTGTGCAAAATATTCCTTTCACAAAAAATAAATTCAGAAAACAATATACTATTTTAAATATATTTTGTTTTTCTATCAAAATATTTCTTAAACAAAACTATGTGGGGGTCCAAGACTTTTGACGTTGTGTGTAGTTTATTTCTATGTAAAAGTGTCCATAAATACATATAGACAAGAGTGTATATGCACCATGAATTACAATTAAAATCAAACACTGTGGTTTCGATGATTAGGCGATGTGGGTAGAATGGCTGACGAAAGGCGTGTGAAGAAAATGGTTCTTGGAGGTGAAGGAGGTAAGAATAAAAGGGGATGTTCTAAGAAGAAATGGATGGATGCAGTTAAAGAAGACTTGAAACAGGAGTAGACGACTGAAATAGGATTGCAAGAGATCGAATGAAAATAAGATGTGCGTGCACACATTGAAGAAGCTGTGGAACAAATTAATGCAGAGAGAACGGAGAAATTAAGAATGCGCGGCAATGGTGAAGAAGAAGAACAAACAAATAAGGAATCCAAGACATGTATAAAGCATCAAGCATTACAAGTAAAATTCAAGCACGACGGCTTCGAAGGTTAGGCCATGTGGGTAGGATGGATGACGAAAGGTGTGAAATATGGAGAAATGTATAGATGCTGTTGAAGAAGACTTGAAACAGATATAGATTAGAGGACTGGAATAGGACTGCTGGAGATCGAATAAAATGAAGAAATATAACAAAAAAATTAGAAGCTATATGGGCCCGAGAGGCCTGAAACTTTGTTTTATATATTTAATAGAACAAAAACCTGAAGAAAACGATGTGCCTAGATAAGTTTATCCCACTTGTTCTATTTAATTGATTATTTTTTGACGTTTCTTGAAACCAATGAAATGCTTTTTCATTTGTCACAAAGGTAAGTTTCAACCAATTATGTCATTATTATAGTGGGAATAATCACTGTGGCTTTTATTTTCCTAGCAAGTGTCAGATAGTTGTCAAAATAATTACCTAATTGTGTCAACGCGATATACAGGGTGTCCCACGACGTTTTGACAGTCCAATTTCTCGAAAACTGTTCATATGACATTTATGGAATTTGGCAGATATAAACAGTCGAAACTGATGCTTATATTTATTATAAAATAACTTCCGTTTTCCCTGTTATTTCGGGTCACGTGACCCCAACATAATTTTTAAATGGGACAACCAGTATAATATTACAATTTTGGATATATCATTCAAAAACAAATTCAACGATACCACACTTGTCATCACTGTATTGTGCAGTAATGATAATGGGAGCTATTTATTTTTATTAAATTTATTAAAGCAATAGTTTGCACTCAAAAATTTAGGTGGCTGTGAAGCAATAGTATCAACAACATAGGTTGTCATTCATTATTGTTAGGTGAATTTCATTCAAGAACTGTCATTATTAGTCATCTTTTGTGAAGACACTGTAATATTAAGTAAATAATGCTTTCAATATTTACTTACGATGAATATGTTGACATGCTACTTATTCATGGAGAATGTGGAAAAACAAAACTCATGCTCAAGGTTTGTACAGAAATCGTTTTCCCCATAGAATAACTCCAAGCAAAAATACTTTTGTCTATGTCGAACGGAAGCTAAGAACTGGTTCTTTTCCAAGGGGTAAAAATCAAGTTCCTCGTCAAAAGACCGCTCAGACAGATGACAATGTGATAAATATTTTTGCTTATCTTCAGGTGAATTCACACACCTCAATACGATTTCTTGAACAAGAATTACAAATAAGTAGAAGTTCAATACAAAGAGATTTGAAAAATCACAAATACCATCCTTATACTTATATTTTCTTCAAAATACTCTACCAGAATTACTTGAAGATATTCCCTTAATGAAAGGCAAACAATGTGGTGGCAGCAAGATGGAGCATTTTTTTGGGCCAGTTAGAGAATATCTTAACACATTCCCTGAAAAATGGATTGGTCGAAATGGTGCGATTCTGTGGCCACTCCGTTCTCCGGATATTACACCCTTAGATTTCTTTCTCTGGGGTTACTTGAAAGGTCTAGTTTATATCACACCCCCGATTGATTTAGATGATTTAAGGGATAAAATAGGTCAGGCATGTCGCACCGTAACACCCGCATTGATAACAGCATCACTTACAAGAAATCTTTTAACATTTGAACATTGTGTCATTGTACATGGTCATCAATTTGAACAATTTCTTTAATTACTTGTACTTTTTAATTCCCTATGTTACGTTTTTTAATAAAATAATTTATAAAGATGTTCATTTAATTGCCCCTATTATCATTACTGCACAATACAATGATGACAAGTGTGGTAACGTTGAATTTGTTTTTAAATGGTATATCCAAAATTGTAATATTATACCGGTTGTCCCATTTAAAAAAATTATGTTGGGGTCACGTGACCCGAAATGACAGGAAAAACGTAAGTCATTTTATAATAAATATAAGCATCAGTTTCGACTGTTTATATCTGCCAAATTTCATTCACGTCTTATGAACAGTTTTCGAGAAATTGGACTGTCAAAATGTCGTGGGACACCCTGTATAAAATGGGTGAACATTATCGATTTAGTACCTTTTCTGATGCGGAAATAACAAATAAGATTTTAAAAACTACTTCGAAAAATACTCTAATAAGTAATCAGTCTATATGAAGACAATTCAAGATCTTCACCAAAGAAAGAAATTATATTCTGGATCAATCTACTACAACAGCTACTCTGGCATTGATTTTGAATGATTGGGATTATAACATGGAGAGAAAAGAATTAAATTTTTCAATAATTTTATGATAGTTTTATTGATCGTTTTATTGTAAAAATTTGTGGATAAAAAATAATCTAGTCAAATATAACTCGCGTGTTCCATAAATTAGAAAATAATTTGACAGGTTTTGTTCAAACTTGTTGCCATTTGGGAAGAGCCACTCGAGCCCTGTGGGCTCTCGTGACTATTGCCTGGAAACAAGTTTTCAAAAAATCTGTCAAATTATTTTCGATTTATTCTCACTCTTTTGTTATATTATTACTGATTATTTTTTTTCTTGTCAAAATCTGACATTTTGGTGGCTTTAACCAATAGCAATACATTATTCTAGCCAATCATTCAGTATTATACTGATTATTTCTTTAACTTGTCAAAATCTGACATTTTGGTGGTTTTAACCAATAGCAATACATTATTCTAGCCAATCATTCGGGATTATACTGATAATTCTGCTTCCTCATCGATAATACCTTGTTTACATTGAAATGTCAAAATTTTACTTTGAATTTGTCATTATTGACAACTGAAAGTGCTTCGAAGTTTATTGAAAAATGAACACAAACCGATTCAGTGCCATCACCCAAGAGAATATTGAACATTTAATAGATTTAAATACATTTTAAATTGTTGAAAAAAATAATCTTCCCAAATACAACTCGCTCTTCAAATTTTATTGCATAATTTTTTATTTTCATCACCAAAACTTGTTTATTTGATTGAAACAAACAGAATTTAGATAAAATCCCTCGTCCTAATCGGTTTGTTTTCATATTTTTGCCAATAAAGAAGTTTTCGTGGAAAAGAAAAAAGTTATCGATAAAATTTGAAGCACTCGTAGTATTACCTTTTAATTTAAACTATTTTATACTAAGTGTCCTAGAAGATTCTGACCCATTTTAGTCGTTATGCTTTTAAAAACATTCGGTATAATTTTTTTAAACGTAGATATTAGCAGGCAAATTATGTAATTGTTTTTTAATTTACAATGTATGTGTCAATCATCATTGAAAACAAAATAACTTACTCATTTTCAGCTTTCAGATAAAAATAAATAGAGCGTTTTATTGAAGAAAAATAAGACATTTTAGGTTACAGTTTTTGTACTTAATTTTTATTTTTAACATATTTGAATGTATTTTATATACCGAACCAAATTTTTTTTTTTTTATTTGAAACATACATAACCCCGCATCAACTACTACGAGTTATTAGCAGGGGAGACATTTACATGTAGTGTGGTATATATTAATAATATCACAATTTAAATTTTTGATGTCAAGTTTATGTCATTAAGATATGATAGCACTTCGTTTCCAGTTGAGGAGAGAGTTGACTTTAAAGAGTTTCCTATCTTGTGGTGTTTTCTTTGTTTTTCATATACTGGGCAGTCGAACTTATCGTAAATGCATAATATTTTCAGCTTTCAGATAAAAATAAATAGGGCGTTTTATTGAAGAAATATAAGACATAATTTCCGGTTTCAGTTTTTGTACTTAATTTGTATTCATAACATATTTGGATATATTTTATATACAGAAATAAATTTTCTATTTAATCAAAAGTGTCACTATTTTCTTTTAAAATTTGTTCAAAGAAAAAATCTTAATTTGCATCAGAAGAGGGAAATTTTGATTGAACTTTTTATAAACTTAATCGTCGTCTGAGATGCAAAACCGTGTAAGTCCGGAAATTTTTGAAATTGAGCTTTTATACAGAAATTTCAGAAGCTAAGAGCTCCATCTATTACCAAACCCTAAAACCAAAGAGATACATAGTTTTTTCTTAATTCTTCCATAATTTATCAATATTACACCAAAGTGATTCGAGTTTACCAAAAATATCAGTTTTTTTCGTCTCCTGTAAAATTTGTTAAAACGGAGTTATACGGTTTTGCATCTCAATCGACGAAATATAAAATTGAATAAGCTAGAATGAATTAAATTTTATAAAAATACCACCTTCCCAAGTTTTCTGAGAAATTTGTTACTGAATTTGTTAGTGTCTCATTATCCTGACCCCGATCTTTACTAGACAATCTAAAATGTTTAATCCAGCTTCACGTGTCGGGATCTCAACTTAAATTTGTCCACAAATGAATAGATATGCATTTTCCATTAAAAACCTTAGAAAACCAATTTTTTTATTTATGCTCCAAAATACTTACCAATTGTGAAATTCTTGGAATAAACATCACTTCCGCTCATGGTAAAAATCTAACAGAAACTTATGCTAACGTACTGTAGCTGTAGCTTTAATAAGAATTTCGTTTTGATCAAGTTTTTCAACCACTAGATAACAATAAGCAAATCTGAATATATAAACCTTTTATACAATAATGATAATTTTTAACGTCATGGTACAAACTATTAACTGATAATTATAAGCATGTGATATAATTATTTAAATATACAAATTTTTATGTCTCCCAATTTTTCGACACGTAAAATAACTTAAAAAAAACAAAAAAACGTGTAATCTCTAATAAAAAGATACTCAATTTGTAAAAACATTATCATAATCAATCCAAGCCAAGGAGCAAAAGTCACAGATTCGAATAATAGTACCGTGCTGTAGAGTTAGTTTTAAACTTCATAGGTGCTACGTCACAGATATGCAAATGACCAAAATCGGTACAACGCGGCAAAACCGCATGTATACCAGTAAAGTTAAAAACATCGTCATTTGAAGTTGAGTTGTTGAGTTAACTTTACTGTTATACATGCGGTTTTGCCGCGTTGTATCGATTTTGGTCATCTGCACATCTCTGACGTAGCACCCATGAGGTTTTAAACTAACTTTAAAAGCAATATTTATTTATTGCTTGAGGATTGAGTTTAAGTTGCCATCGATATTGCTATAAACATTTATAGTTACACATTGTTTATTTCCAAGCCATTTTTTTAAGATTGGAAACAGAATAGCCAGTGTAGGTGAATATGGCGGATGAGACAGTAAATCTCAACGCAGTTCGGCTAATATTTCTGCAACAATAGCGGACAAATGGACAGGAACAATGTCGTGATGGAGCAAAACTCTTTTCTTCAACAAATGCGGTCGTTTTTTCTCAAGTTCAGCATCAAAACGTGTCAGAAAATCGTAAAGATAATCGTAATAATAATATTGGTCAATTATCGTTTTCCCTTTTTCGAAAAAAACCAATGAAGATTTCACCTTTGGAATCCCAAAACACTGTGGCCATGACTTTATTGGCTTTTGCATTCTTGGGAGCACGTTCCTCTGATGCAATCCATTGTTTCGACTGTATTTTTGCTTCTGGGGTATAATGATGTACCCAAGCTTCATCTACTGTGACATATCGACGGAAAAATTCACTTGGATCACGTTTAAAGATATTCAAACATTCGTTTGAATTTTTAATGCGAGCGAGATTTAGATGAGCGTTAAGTAAACGCGGCACCCATACTTTTTTTTCATGTGTAATCTTTCATGCAATATATTGCATACCCATTCGGTTGGCATATTTTTTTCACTAGCTAGGTATCACACGTACCTTTATTCGATGATCGCTGATCGCCTCGGCGTGTTTAAATCGAACTTTAAAACGCGCGCGTTTTAAAGTTACCGTGACAACATCAACAACTCGAGAAACGAAGTCTAATGGTCTAAATCATGTCTAAATGACAATTTTCCTATTATTGATCTGACAGAAGTAGTTTGTAACGTCGAAACTTTTATTAGAACAATATTTAACAATGTCAAATTTATAAATTAAAATGGAAAGTGCCGTTGGTATTGTTTGAAATATTAATATTTCGATTTTTCAAATCTTAGGAAATGGTATTTAAATTAATACCATTGCAATAAGGTTGAATGTAACGTTATATTTGACCACTATCATTGGAATATTTAAATATCTACCGGACGGCGAGTAGCCAGTCCTTTTTCCTTACCAACATGCGATTTTCGTCGAGAACCTGTAGCACCGATCACCGCTGGAAGGCAAAATTTTTACATTTAATGTGCGACGGAGAATCTCCGTTGGTGAGGATCAGTATACACTGATATTGGTCAAATATTTCAATTCTTATAGAGAGATAGAAATTAGGAACACACTATTAATATGTAAATTCTTTCTCGAAGCGGAGCATGTGAACAGGAAAGAAATATGTAACGTATGTCGATTGCTCATCGCATAGTTCAACAATTTAATTAATAACTTTAATTACATTTTTTAACTTGATTTATTAACTTATTAAATTCATTTGGTTTCTTAACTTCATTTTTTATCTCATTAACTTCAATATAACTTCAATAACTGAAATAAAGTAGGATTACCCGCGAACCGGTAAGACTATTCCCTGAATTGATATTAGTTTGGTCTCCGAGTTCACACCTGAGGTGCTCTCCACATTGAGTCTCCGTTGCAATTCATTTTGCCTTATTATTACCTATTATTTTAAATAAATAATGGGTAACATGAACTTCCATAAAAATACAAATTAGTTTATATTTTTCTCATTTCCATGACAATGCAAGGTATAAATCATATACATCACGAATTCAACCATTTGACATTTAGTTCTTATTTCCATCTATGATTTCCATCTCTTGTTGTTGTAGTAGTTATAGACCAGTATTTATAATTTCAAAGTGCACCAATAAAAAAAAATAGCGTAAAGTGTTCGTTTTGAGAATAGTGAATATTATAAGTGGCAATTGGGACCAC
>CAJUYH010005368.1:0-23518 GCA_910591685.1 Galerucella tenella
TATGTAACAATATCTACCTGAGTTGTTATTTAACGAATTAGAAATGCTTGAAAACTTTTAAAACCTACTTGCCATATTGCTTATGGGTATTCAAGTTTATAATTCTCTCTATTTTATGACATTTTTATTCTGCATTTTATTTCTTTCAGTGAAGTTGGAGAATTATTACCTTTTGTTATAAGCAGAAGCACATCCGTCATAAAATAAAAGATAACAAAGGATTTTCAACCGCTCGGAATAAAAAGAACGAGTATAAAATGTGAATTGACGTATTTCATTTCACTAGGAGTGATCCAACTCATTTAATTGTCATTGTATTTTTGTCGTGAAAGCGAAAGAGTTTATTGAAAAATATATTATGTTAATGAAAGTTGAATTATTGGTCACGTGCATCCCAACGTAGCGATAGGGTAGCGATCTTCAATTGCCTGCTGAACACGTGTTTTGTGAGCAGTCACCAACGACCTATTAAGGTCGTTGGCAGTCACTGAATGAAACTGTTGAACCAATAAACGTCAAAACAAACTGGGGAATTTTACCAGTTGATCTGACAACGTCCTTAAGTTTTGCCAACCTGTTAGCTGTAAATAGAGGAGTTCAGTCTAAGGTCAGTGTGGCCAACAAAAAGTGATTTTTTCTGACAAGGACAGTTAAGGTCTACCATTTAAAACATAAGATTTTTGCATGTTTTTTATCATTGCGAACATCTATATTGCTTCATTGAAATAATAAATACACCCCATAAGCGTACCTATATCTTGAAATTTCAAATTTTTAGCTGAATATCGGAGACCAATAATTCTAGGAACTCTTGGCATGTCACCATTTCATTTCTGTTATCTGTCACTAGTTATGTCAGATGTCAGTGGAAAAAGTAATTAGAAGAATAGATATACAACCACAGAGTACACCATCTAACAAGAGGCGAATGAAAGCCGTTTTCGTGATCGCAATTTTGTGTGCACATGCGTGAATTAATTAGTATATATGTCAATGTCAAGTCGACACATGGTCGACACTTCCGTTCGTTCGTTCCCGTCAGTTACTCAGTACTCTGTGGTTTGGTTGTCACTGCCTTAGTTAGATGGTGTACTCTGTGGTATCAAGTAGTATATCTGTCAGTCTCGACGTATTTCCGTTTAAGTCCAACTTCAAAGGAACCGACAAAGCTTTCGTCTCTTGTTAGATGGTGTACTCTGTGATACAACTAACTAGAAATGCTACAAAAATCCTTATATTATATTTTATGTTCTAAGCAAAAATCTAATCGAAAATGGACATACACAATTAAACGAATATCAACAAAAATAAATATAACTGACATTTGACTTAACTAGTGACAGAATAACAGAAATGAAATGGTGACATGCCAAGAGTTACTAGAATTATTGGCCACCGATATGTTGGGTATTCAGCTGAAAAGTCATTTTAAATTTCGAAATATACGCTTCGGGGGTGTATTTATTATTTTAATAAAGTAATATAGATGTTCGCAATGATAAAAAACATGCAAAAATCTTATGTTTTGACCTTAGACTGAACTCCTTTATTGCCTGCTGAACAAGTGTTTTGTGAGCAGTCACCGAACGAAAATGAATGAACACCAGTAGGAACTGTTTAACCAATAAACGTCAAAACATACTGGGGAATTTTACCAGTTGATCTGACAAGTTTTGCCAACCCTTTAGTTGTTAATTGCTTGGCTGTTGAGGATAAATTGTATTTACGGTTGGTAAATTAATATTTATTCTGATATCAAGAAAGTACCTAACTAAAAATGACATCATCGTCTTTTTATCAATTTCAATTAAAGATTGGCGATGTTCCTTTGTCACACCAGTGGCATGAAGCTGTCGTTAAGTGGCGACATGGATGAACAAGACCAATATTAAGTTCTGCGCAAGACAGTTGGCAAACTTCACGTGGCTTCTTCTTACGTGGAACGGAGTCTACTTTTGATGTGACGCCTACGTAATGTTTAATAATTTTGCACAAACAATTATTGTTGGTAATGCCTTGTATATTTTACTATTTTCATAATACATATATAAACTCAAAGCTGCAGCTACCTAAATAACAAAACGTATTCAAATATTCCAGTTTTGTTTCTCTCAATTCTACCCTAATTTGTTGTTTAAATTCCTTTACAGCAATGTAGATGCAGTATGTCGAAATTCACTTTATATGGGTAGGTCCATTTTTAATTTTAAAATTCCTGTTTTGATCTGAATGCTGAAATGCGGATTATGACATTTCCCCTGGATGATATTATACAATATGCATGACGGGCCACTATCAAGTTTATGACAATTTTATACCCGACAGCAGCAAAATTCATGCAGCTTGTTTTATGACCTCAACCAACCGTTTTTTCTGTTTTGTAAAAAAGTTGTTTCATTTATTATTTTTGGATATATTATGTGATCGTTATAGAAACGCAAAATATGATATTTTAAAAAGATGATTTTGCGTAAATGATTCATCAAAAGTTATTTATAGGTTAATAATTATTCTCTTTATTTTAATTCGGAATAAGTATTTTCCATAAATTCTCCATCTATGCCAATTTTTATAGAAATCATAGTATCTAAATATACAGTTTGCGAAAAAGCTTATGGAACCGTGCTGATTACACAAGTATGACAAGGAATATATGAGAAAAACAGCTTGAAAAAGAGAGAAAGAGTTGCCAGAAGCGCAGATAATTTGTACAAATGATATTTTGGAACTTTAGTTCTTTACGTCAGGTTAGGTTTGAGCGACCGTGGGTCGCGACGCAAAAGATCTGACCGTTACGTTACGTTATGTTACGTTGCTTCGTTATGTGCCTTGCTTGCGTGCGTGTGCTCTCTCCTGAGTCTCTCTCTCGTTTACGAAGCAGCGATTCACACAGACCACATATGCGATTCATATGCTTTGGCCGGTAATCCATAATTCCATAACTTTTTTGCGCGATTGATCTTTTTTGTTTATTTACAGCATCGGTTGTCAGGACGGTAGGTTGTGTTTACTGGTTTCTAAGTTTAACACGTCGGTAAGTGATTTACTTACCGTTCAGACCTCGAAAAGTAATAAATAGCATAAAAACAATTTCACCAAAATGCAAAATATATTTTAAACTGATCGAGAAGTATAAATGACACTTTTGACATTTCATTCATTTCGAAGAAATTTAAATTATTTTATTCGGAATTTATTTCAATACGATCGCGCAAAAAATGGTATAAGCATCTCGAACGTTAAGGGTAATTACAACGTTTGCTTGTAGATTCTTCTCGTAAAATTGGACAAATTGATATGAGGATTAAGGGGTCTAGCACATTTACTTTTCGAAATACAGGGTGTTGAAATTTTGAAAACTTGAATGTTTTAATTCGATAACTTTAAAAAGGATGGATAAATTGATTTGACATTTGGCAGCTTGTTTTTAAATGTAAAAGGGCATATTTTGATAGAAATAGTAGTTTGTGCAACTAGTGTGGATATGATGGCCATATCGCACGACGCCGTAGGCGGAGTGCTCAATCCTTAAAGTGTAATATGGACAATCCACACGAGTCGAACAGCATATTTTTTCTACGACCCACTTAAGAAAAAATCTAGAAAATAAAAATTTAACAATTCAATTTTATGTTTCCACTAATTTTTTTGGTAAACGTACAGTTCTTGAATGTCCAATTTGTATAATGCTACGGTTTCCCTTTTTAAGTATACGATTCTGTTATAAGTAGATGTTGCCAGTCGGACTCCCTCATGAAGGGTACCGTACCATTATCTATAATAATGAATATTCTGCTAAATATTTCAAACTTCTACCTGTTGTTGTTATTAATATCAAGCAGAATAATTATTTGAAAATAAAATTAACAATAAAATAGTATATTAAAGTATAAGTGGATATTAAGGTCTTTAAAACACGCGCGAATAGAGCAAGTGCTTTAAAGACCAGCTATCCACGAATACTTTACGCTATTTTTTTTATTGGTGCACTTTGAAATTATAAATACTGGTCTATAACTACTACAACAGCAAGAAATGGAAATCATAGATGGAAATAAGAACTAAATGTCAAATGGTTGAATTCGTTATGTATACTTTGCGTTGTCATGGAAATGAGAAAAAAATAAACTAATTTGTATTTTGATGGAAGTTCAACCTTATTGAGTTCTGTGAATGTCAATAGTATTAATTTAAATACCATTTCCTAAGATTTGAGAAATCGAAATATTAATATTTCAAACAATACCAACGGCACTTTCCATTTTAATTTATAAATTTGACATTGTTAAATATTGTTCGAATAAAAGTTTTGACGTTACAAACTCCTGTCAGAACAATAATACAGAAATTGTCACTTAGACATGATTTAGACTTCGTTTCTCGAGTTGTTGATGTTGCCACGGTAACTTTAAAACACGCGCGTTTTTTAAACTTCAATTTAAACACGCTGAGGCGTGCTTTAAATAGGTGAAATGGTTCACCAATAAAAAAAAAACTTCTTCACGGGGATACGAACCCGGGTCTACCACGTGAGAGTCTGGTTTGCTTACTACTCGACCACCGAGGAATATGCAAATCGTTTATCTATAACGTCCCGCGACATGTTCTACCTTTTTTTGTCTCGTTATCGTTCTCTTTTTTTCGAAGTCATGCACAATAGGTAAAACTAAACACTTTCATTCGGCAACATTGTCCTTCACAGAGAGAATTTTCAAGCTGGTGGTATTCAGTATGTTCCCAACATGGAAAGAGTGAGGGTGTTGAAGAAATAAAAAAATACAATCGTTATTACGTAACCTGTACATCTTAAAATTCATTTTTGATCGTTTCTGACCAAGTTGACAATTAATTTCTAACTACAATAGCCATTGTAACTTGAAAATATAACAGTATTTCTTGGGAGAACCATAATTAATAAACCATAAATCCCTTCCATTAATAAATTGAATTGAAAAAATAAAATAAGTAGGTACCTACACCCATTCTAAATATAAAATATAAACTTCTTGAAAAAATTTAAATAAAAATTCATTCTAAGGGTAAACATAATTTTAATGAAATGAGTGCTCAAATAAACCAATCCAATGGGGCAATCAACACTCGGCCAGCTTCTGGAACTAAGTACACGCCTCGATGCGCACGCACACTTATTCTTTTTCTCTCTTTCAAGCTGTTTTTCTCATATATTCCTTGTCGCACTTGTATAATCAGCTTTTTCGCAATCTGTATAGGTATTACTACTACTACTACTACTACTACTACTACTACTACTACTACTACTACTACTACTAAATGTGCAGGCGAGCCTTGTCCTGGACAACTCAAGCCAAGGTTCCGACACTGAGGCCACTGTATAGGTATAGGTAGTTAGTGTAAGCTCGTCTTGAAACAGCCTGTATATTTGATGATCTTTACTAAAATCATTTATGAAACTGAGTATTTTAAGCAATTGATATATCTAAAAAGAATTCCATTTCATTAGGTTTAAAAACGTAGAAGTGGGTACTACAGGATACAGAATAATGAAGCGACGAACTCCTTAAATGAAATCGAAGTGGAAGATTAAAGCTCGAATGATATCAACATTGAACTGATACTTGAAAGATACAAAGAAAGGCAGAGATGACAAAGTTAGGGTAGAAACAATAACCATAAAGTAGATGATATCTTTGAAATAGTTTCTATAAAAGATAACAGCTTCACTGAGAATTTTTTTGGGTATACATAGACGCTAAAGCTAAATTTTTGAAGAGTTTTATATTGAATTAAAGGCGGGTATTATAAACATGTCTTGAAGTTAACTTTGATTTTAACAGTCAAGTTAACTTCAGGTTTTAAAATGTCAGCTTTATAAAAGTTTCATTTAAAAAAAAAGGAGAATAGCCTGGAGCATAGAGAAATATTCTCTATGGCCTAGAGTTTTGGCATTTTGACTATAGTTTTATGGTCTAGTTTTGATATGTCTGTTTGGTCTATTTGTTATTCAGTTCCCAGTGTCCAATTTTTATTTTATTTGTTCCTGTCTGAATGCATAGATGAGCCATAAACTTTTCCAATGAGGAAATTCACAATATAATTAATTAAGGTTATTAATGCCAAATTGTTGACAGAACTGACAGAACAGAGCAACTATCAAATCCCGAAAATCTGGCTTTTCCATAAAGTTAACCCGACAAAGTTAACTCCACCATTTTGAAGTTAACTATAACATGTGACGTCATTCCATTATCCATTATAACTTTTAGTTATATGTCAAAATAGTTTTATAATACCCACTTTGAATAGATTTCTAGAAGTTATGCTTTTCAATCAAATATATCGAAAGATCTACGCTCTAACACTGAAATAATATGCTCAAACCAGCAATATCAAGGTCACATTACGATGACAACTTTTTTATGTCTAGAAAGATCCATCTCATCCAAACAGCTTGATAAATATTTAATATAATTCAATATTATCCTAAAATTTATGCAAATATAACTAATCTGTACCTATATTATTATAAAGCCTAAACTGTTTGGTTGTCGATTGAGTGGAGTTACAGTTTCTCTATTATTAACGCAACTAATAGTGATGGTTAGCTACTGTTGACATTTGCGGAACAAAAGCATATAGATAGTTGCGGAAGCTCTGGCCACGAAACACTCTACGCATAATGTATCGGGAATTATCTAGAGAGAAATTTATCTATGGTAAGGATGAAGTTGAAGATTATTCCTATATAGAGAAAGAAAATGCTCCCTAACATAGTTGGTGATCGCTCAGTATAAGTAATATAAGTAACACTTCACTTCTCTTGGTCTCTTGTTACGTCTTTCCAGTTCTTTATTTCCTTTTTAGCGACACTCGTAATTCTTTCCACTTCTTTCTCGACCTCTCCTTCCGTCATCATATATTCTATACTACCTCTTTGATATCCCTTGTCTGCTCCATTCGTTCCAGATGGCCTAGTCATTGAACAGGTTACATTAAGTATTGTCAAGTTCATCGCTTTTCTTTTTTTGTCACTTTATTTTTCTTAATACTCTTCTCTTCCAGATTTATAGTTTAGACTGTTGTTTTTGATTCATAACCCAGGTTTTACTTCCGTACATTTCTAGCTTCTATAGAATTTTTACGATAAAAAGCCGATTATGTCATTTTTAGTAACTTTCCTGCTTATCAGAATAGAAAATATTAATTCACCAATCGTAAATACAATTTATCCTCAACATCCAGGGCAATTTACAGCTAACGGGTTGGCAAAACTTCAAGACGTTGTCATATCAACTGATAAAATTCCCCAGTTTGTTTGGACGTTTATTGACATTCGATCATCGTCTAATATTTACAAGTTTTTTTGGTGCTTTTAAATTCATTGTTTCTTGAAGATTAAAAAAATAGTTACCTTCATAACTAATTATTTAGGCAAATCTGCAGTGTGTAGTTAATAAAATGCCGAAGCATCTGAACAGTAAATGTCAAGAGATGGTAGCATCTTTGTTAAGCTATTTTGAACGAGAATGCCGGAATGGGGGCCCGCTTCTCCGCTTACTGCTACTGCTGTATTCGCTATTTGTATTCATTATTATTAAGAACTGTGAATCTAACATCAGATTGACTTTTCTAGTTTTCGTTAAGTAAAGAAAAAAACTACAGCTTGGCAACATCACAATATTTTGTTTTGCAACGTCATCGACTTTTTATCGTAAATAAACTATAGCTGCAACATTTCTAGCTTTTCTTTTATAAATGGCTTTTTATTTAGTTCATTTATTTTACTGCTATCTTCAGTTGCAATGCTCTTCTCTTTAACTCTTCTTTTTCCTTGCCATTTTAGTATTTTGAACGTCGCTTACTGGTATTCACCTAATTATTATGTCATAAGCTGTCTTGAAGTCAATGAATAACATGAACGGTACTCTCCGATTATTTTTCATGCATTTAATTTTATACATTTTATAATTATTATGGAATTAATGCTTTTTCTTAGTGTACATTTTATCGGATTAATAAGCCAAATAACATACTCCATAAAATCTGTTTTAGCCGAGCGAAATTCGAATTAATTAACAAATCCAAACTTGAAATTGAATGAAACTTTGAAAGTTTCGGCGTACTTCAATGTTATCCATAATTAGTGGGCGTTATGTCAGCGATTTATTGTTTTCAACACGAGTATGCACCAGTGGAGTAGTCAGAATAAACAGATTTGTTCTTGTTGCCCCAGAGGAAACTCATCTTTTGCACAGCGTACGAAATTAGATTGCTGACGAAAAATACTAACTTTCAAATTATATTTTCCTTCGAAAATACGATTTTTCATTAGTAATTTTTTGTAAAGATCGACGAAATAGTATATTATACACCAAGGTGGTGAAGACTATTATTATTATTGACCGAGCACCAAGATTATTTCGCGAGGGGCTTTGCCTCGAGCGGAATAAGGTGGGAGGTTTATAAATGCCTTCAACACCATGGTGTATATACAATTTTTCCCACTACTAGCCAAATTTAAGATAAAAATTAAAAATAGTTCACAAACGCTCCACGAGAAGCGTTCACTCCGTCGTCTGACTGACAAGTACACTGTCAGTTGTCGATATATTATGAACATACTTGTTATGTCATCAGTCATTTTTGGTTGAGCGCGAATTTTAAGCTAATGACATTTTTATTCAAATAACTTTATCTTGATAGGTAATTTCAAGCAGCAAATATGTTAAAGACAATCTCCTGGGTATACAAAATTATATTGCACAAGTTTTTGTTGAACCACTATCCCTGAATTCTCAAAATATTTGAATTTGTCCATTATTGACCTAATAGAGAAATTCAAGTTCTCAGTTGGCTAGAAGAAGCAATAATTGTCAACTTCACAGCTAGTTGCGGAAAAAAATGTAATATGCACCACTGCTAAAAAATGTCTTGTTTCTCCTGCTTGCTAGCTCGACTAAAATAGACAGTTTGGTACATAAAAGCTATTTTTCTACGACTGCTATGGAAAATAGTACAAGCATAAATTTTGCTATTGGTGGGAATTGACGCTTTATCAGGTCTCCTAAACCTTGCATGCCTATTTTATCAAAAAAATATAAACTTTACTTTTCAAACGACTTTAAAAATCATAAAATTTGGAAGTCCGCCAAAACTCGCTTTACGTCATAAAGATGGCTGCCCCATGGTGTGACGTCATTTGCTTACGTTCTTATTCGTGTATCACGCTCTGAGCTCTTGTGACCTAATTTTTTTTCTGAAAGCTTTAAAAATGGATAAAGCCGAAAAAAAACTTTCTATTCCAAGTATTGCATTGGTCCAGTGTGTAAATGAACGTCTATTAAAACTCCAGACAAAATATGTGTTACTTTACCTAGTGGTGCAAGCAAAAATACACTTAAGAGAAGGGCATTACTTTTGTTTGTGAAGACATTTTAATGTAAGTACCTACTTCTATGCTGGTAATTTTTATTCTTAAATAGTTTGAGGTTATGTACCTATATGTCTAGGAATCAACCATAAAAACATCATTTTCCTACGACCACATAGGAAAGTGACATATATCGCACTGACTAGTTCTATGGAAAGTGACCTTTATTCATACGCGTACGGAAAAAAATCTTATCCGTACGTGTGCGGATAAAAAAGCTGTCAAATTGAATGTTGGAATGCTAGTCTTTTTACTCCGCAAATTAATATGTATATGTGAAATGCTTATTTCCTAAGTTGATTTGTCCATATAATAATATAATATAATCTATTTATTTCATTTAAAATTAAAAAAAAAAAATACCGAGCCCGGACTCGAACCACCCTACTGCTTGTCAAAAATCGAGCCCACGGATGCCTAGACCGCTCGGCCATCCCACTGTTGTAGCTTATGGTTCTTGTCCAAGATACTAATAAGTGCTAAGGAAATATACACAACAGTTTATTTATTCTCCAAAATAAAATGTGTTTATATCGACATTTATTGGACTTTCATGTTATTAAAACAATAAATATCCGTTTTCAATTATTTGAACAATGAATCCTTAAAATAGCTAGTTAATACTTTCAATCTTCTACAGGTAGGCAACAAGTTAAATATTAATTCTAACTTTTTTATAAAGGTACTTTTTTCCATTGCATAAAAATCACAATTTTCTGGGCCAATTTCAAAGGTAAGTAATCAAAACCATATAAAGTATTTACAAATACACATATGTAAAACCTCTCACATCTACATAAAAAAGCAAGATTATACATGCCTAATTTGGTAAGAGTATATCGCGTGGTCGTAGGAAAAATAGTGTACATAACTTGTGCGAAAGTGATTTTTCACACTCGTGGGATTGTCTCACTCGGCTGCGCTCGTGAGACAATACTTCCCACTCGTGTGAAAAATGTCACTTTCCGCACACGTTACGTAATATACTATTTCTTACGACCACGCATCGAAATATGGTTGGTATAGTATATTATATAAATAAAACATAGTTTAAACCGTACTTACGATAATGCTTTAACTCCTCTTATTCCCTCTGCATTAAAGCAGCTGTTTGACTTCATAAATTCAAGCAGCATAAATGAGTCTACTTTGGGCAAGTTATCAGTTTATGCTTTTACAAAACCTTCGCTAGCCATATCTTTACTCACAAAATATGAAAGAATCGTCACTTAGCACTGAACTAGTAAATAAAATATATTCTTCCAAAAGTTTTAAAATATCCTCGGAAATATCGAATATTTATGTCCACTTTCCACTTTACGTTGACTTTTAGAAATAAAAAAAGCACACACAAACACGTAATGGTCTCAAACAAACATATAAATGATATTTTTACGTCGATAAATCAATTAATACTTGATTAAAATACAATATAAACACACAAGTACACATAACCTAATGCAATACCGGCTATATTGACATAAGTAAACACAAGAGATATGACATCACACGTATCATCGGTAGCGTTCGGAAATCCTCGGGTTGTGGTCGGAAAGTGCATTGAAATTTGAATTTCATGTTAAAATTTGGGAGTAATTTCCAATGGAAACTGGTTTATTTCCTATTATTAGTAATTTTTGATATCATATTTACTATTATAAATTAATATCCAAGCAAAATATGAAATATGCGTGTACTCTATTTACGAAACTACAAAGTGTCACTTTGCATAAGCCGTGGGAAAGATTGCCTAAGCCGTGGAAAAGATTTTTTCTCAGGGCACTTTGCCCACGCCACATACATGGAGAAGACACATAATGGAGAATCAAATAAAATCGACAAAAACTTAGTATGCTACTGTCACCTTCAAATACCTAATTAGTTGTCACAAAACTGTCAGATTATATTGAAAGTTTTTGAATTCGAAAAGGTAGTACCTATCTAATAACAGAGAATTTAATGAAAAGAAATGACGTTCCGGGATGACCATACCAAATTGTACAAATTTCACCATCAACTATAATTTTGAATGAACTTATTTAACAGTTTAGAGATGGGATACTTTAAGTGTTATTTTTGTTTTACTGGCCATAGTTACTTTACTTGTATTCTTTAAATCTATGCAGTTGTAGAAAAAGTATAGTGTGCAACATGTGGGGAAAGTACTTTTCCTACTTGTTGCACAATATACTATTCTATAACAAGGGAGGAAAGTGCTACTTTTCCTCTCAATGACGAAGTTTACAGTATTCATGCAAGGGAGGAAAAGGCACTTTACCCCCATGTTATACATATGATTTTTCCGCCTTCCTCAAATAATAAGTTATTTTTTAATAATTTTTTATGAAAGTAACAAAATTTATTAAGGAACTAAAACTCCTCCTAACTCAAATTTCCCTTTCACTGCAATACCCAAGAGAAATAGTTAGTTTGCAAAGATGTTCCTAAAGAGCTAAGGAAATATCTAATTTGACATTTCTGGTTTGTCATTTTGATTGATACTGAGTAGATTGAAATTGTTAATTATTAGATAGTTATTATTTTTAGAATATGCGAGCTGTACGTTTTGTAGAACGTTTCGAAAGGTTCGATAGCTCATCAGAATCTGGAACTAAAAGACCCCAAAAACGAGTAATACGTCTACGCAAGAATGATTTTTTAACCATTGGAAATGTTTCAAAAATTAACCGTTCATATGGAAGCCATAAATGCATAAATAAAGAAAAATAATCTTCTGGGGACATCTTAATAAAATTTATGGCTTCTTTTTCCTTCTCAACAGTGCTATAGTGCTGAAGATTATTTTTTTTTCAAAGATAAGAATGTTTTCACGTATTTTATTTTAGAATTTGAAAATTTCTATTTATGTGGAGATTCCAAGGTATAAATTAATTTATAACGAACTTATTATTTGATATGCTGAACCAAATTTCTCAAAACGAGCTTGCAGGCAGAATTCTAACTAAGCCAGAGTTACAAATTGAGTTTGGTAAATTGACTGGTGGGTTTCCACAACAATGGAGTGATGCACTGTTATTGTAACTAATTATTATTAGAATGTTGTAGATAGGTAATATCCAAGGCTGAAATATCATCTCGAACTCATATATCATGAAGAAGTTGAGCAAAAGACAGTGGCGGCACAGAAATAAACAAATATTTGACTAGAAACCAAAACTTTTAACAATTATATGCTTTTTGCTTAGGAAAATCAAATATATTCTATAATTTTTAATTAACAAATTTACATGAAACGTCAAAATACTCAAGTGACATGTGATGATAAATTTGGAAAATCGTTAAGCTATGAATTTTCCGCCCTTGGGCTGCTAAACAATGCTTTCATCGAAATCGGAACAATCGCGTTGGAGAAGTTCAGTATGCAGCGCCACTTACCGGGACCAATGGACCGATACACTCTCCAGAGAGAAGGATGTGACATTATCACTATGTTGTTCTATAGCTTTCTCTCTTTCGCTCACAGAATGGAAATACGGAATATAATTATTTGCCGCATCTGTATATAGCTACACAAAACGTGAAACTTTATGACTAACCCTGTAAGAGACATGTTTAATTTTAGGATAAACAGATGATTATTATTTTACCACTTTGGCATGTTTTCATAATTTTTTAGAATGTTATAAAAAATAAGAGCTAGTAAAAAATTAAAATTAAATATTTTTTGACTCGCCCTGTAAAAAAACAGTCTGAAATTATTGCCTGATGGGATAAGACTGTCGTGAAAAATATTTGTAATGAAATGGCTTTCTCACGCGAAACATTATTTTTGAAAAACTGGTACTTTCCAAATTCAACTTCCTGTATAACAAAAGCTGGTCATATGATTGAAATCTGCCCAGGACCCCAATTATTTTCTCATATTTAACAAAAACTATCCATTTTTCCATTTTGGTTACCTATTCTTATTTAAAATATCTTAAACAATAATAATTAATTTCGTATGTTAAATCATAATTACAATTCTCTAATATTTTCATTAAAAATTCATTACTTCAAATAAAACGTAAAATAACATCAAATAAACTCAATAAATAACAAAGAAATATAATTGTATTATTCTATTTCTCCAAATATACAAATTTTATAGCTGGTACAAAGTAGTTTTTTATTACAAAAAAAACTGCAACAAAAAAATCTTATCAACCGTGACGGAACATGTTAACGAAGAAACAATTGAAAGGTTATGACAGTCGGCTAATTTGGGCTAATTGAAGGCTTAGTATCGGTGTTTCGGTCGATAGTTTATTCTGAATTAAAAATTTGGAAAAACTAAATATTAAAATGGTTATTTCGGTTAGATTTAGAAGACAGTATAGTGCGGTTTTACTGTATAATAATAGTGACAATTATGTGAAAACTAAAACATTATTTTAATTGCTGTAGTTGGATGACTATGGAGAGAAAACTACCTTAGATTTCCAAGAGGTAAGATGCATGTTTTTCATTTATCGTATTACAATTTAATATCGATATATTCTTTGATGTCTTTATTTACGTTACTTAAATTTTATACTTTGGGTTTCTTATTGCGTTTCTTGCGTTTTCCCCTTTCAATGACCATATTTGGTATATTAGTTGATGGTGTTTGAATATGAAAGTGAATCATTCTTAGTACACGAAATATCACAGAACTCGCTCATTAAGTGACCACACTTGAAGGTAAGTACATTAATACAGTATGGAACTGGATAATATCTGTGGCTAAGCTAAAATATTTGGTGCTTAAATAAAATTGAAGTATCGTTTTGATACCGGATGTCCCATAAATGTATAAGTCTTTTTAACTAATAATACCTCGAACTTATGAATAAATTGGGAAGTAGATACCTTCTGAATACATAATTTTTTGACTATACAGTGTGGAATAGCAAATATGTCAAATGTTTAATGTTAATTTTTGTAATAAATCTGAAAACAATTAATATTTCCGAAACAGTCGAAGATAGATATAGGACATTGTACATGAATTATCTCTAGAATTTTCAAAAGAGTCTCAAAAATAGAATATACACAGGGGGTTGCATTAAAAATAAGAAAGTTTGTATTGGTCACTGTCACATTACACAAAGAAAAATTTTGTTGAGTTTTGAATTTCGTTGTTTCAAAGTTTGACTACACGTTTGTATAGTATTGCACTGTTAAAAAATAACGAATCATAAAATTTCACTAAAAATATTGCAGATTCCATATGCATAATAGTAAGTATCACGAACGGTAAGGGTTGTTTACCGGTCGACAGCAATGTTTGGAGCACGTTTGGAGGCTGAGCGTAGCGAAGTCTCCAATTGCTGGAGACCGGTATTACCCTTAACGTTCGAAATGCTTATACCATTTTTTGCGCGATCGTATTAAAATAAACTTCGAATAAAATAATTTATATTTCTTCGGAATGAACGAAATGTCAAAAGTGACATTTATACTTCTCGATCAGTTTGAAATATAATTTGCATTTTGGTGAAATTGATTGTATGCTATTTATTACTTTTTATATTGTTCTGTTTGATTCTGTTCATTAAAAACATATAAATCTTCTTATTTTTTTTGTTCCTTTTGTGTAATGAATGAAGTAATATATTATTTAGGCCAATTAAATGTATGTAGGGCTAAGACGTCGGTAAGTAATTTACTTACCGACGTCTGAACGGTAAGTAAATCACTTACCGACGTGTTAGACTTAGAAACCAGTAAACACAACCTACCGACCTGACAACCGATGCTGTAAATAAACAAAAAAGATCGATCGCGCAAAAAAGAAATTAAATAAACCTGGGTATTTTAATAGTCGTTACAAACTTATTGGCTGCTAAAGCCTCCACCATCTACACTGTAAAAAAAGTAACACAATTTTAACAAAAAATCTGTAGATTCTATACCCACCCTAGTAATTTGATAAAATTTTTTCTGGGTACTCTAATAACCAGAGCGAACTTTCAGTATCATCGGCTGCTGAAGTAGCCAACATCTACACTGTTGAAAAAATGAGGAAATATAAAATTTTACAAAAAATGTAGATATTGTCAAATGCAGTCTTATCATGCGGGTCATACGATTCAACAAAGACATACTCACCGTTTTTGTTTTCTTTTATTGCGTTCAATCATAACTAGTCGAACAGCATATTTTTTCTACGACCCACTTAAGAAAAAATCTAGAAAATAAACATTTCTATAAACTGTAATATCACTTCAAATTGAAAATTTAACAATTCAATTTTATGTTTCCACTGATTTTTTTGTGGTAAACGTACAGTTCTTGAATGTCCAATTTGTATAATGCTACGGTTTAACCTTTTTAAATATACGATGCTGTTATAAGTAGATGTTGCCAGTCGGACTCCCTCATGAAGGGTACCGTACCATTATCTATAATAATGAATATTCTGCTAAATATTTCAAACGTCTACCTGTTGTCGTTATTAATATCAAGCAGAATAATTATTTAAAAATAAAATTAACAATAAAAAAAACTTTTTCACGGGGAATCGAACTCGGGTCTACCGCGTGAGAGTCTGGTTTGCTTACTACTCGACCACCGAGGAATATGCAAATTGTTTATCTATAACGTCAGATGTATTACATAATTTTCGCTTAAAAGAAACTAAAGTTCCTACCGTGTGTCCCGCGACACGTTCTACCTTTTTTGGTAAAAAGGTAACGACATTTACGTCCGGATACAAGATTTAGGGTCATTTTAGATTCGCAAAATTGATGTTTTTTTTATCTTCACTCTCGATATAATTTTCGTAATTTTTTAAGATTTTCACCATCTGTCACTTGATGACTTTGACGTTTCACTATTTTTTTTAATTAAACATCAGTTTGTATGTCATTATGTCAAAGTTTTTTGTTATATTTTTCTATTTTATGGTTCATTCGGTTGGCGAAAAAAAGTTGTGTGTCACACATGCAGGAAACGCTTTAGCAGCCTTCAACTATCAGCAGCCCTTGCTTCACTAGACTTACTCGTGCATCTAATAGTCGTGGACTGTAAAGCCTGAGACTACTTGGTATACGAGCCTAACAATCAAATTAATCAAGTGACAGATCGTGAACTATCAAAAACCGAGGCGTTAACAATTTTTGGTGTTCATTTTCAATTCTAAAAGCTCAGCTTTTAACGAATACAACACTTATCCATCGTAAACTGAAAGATTAATAATATAATTTGGAATTTATATATATCTACACAAAATAAAGTTCGGTCGTTAATGACGCTTATCAAAAACTCCATTAAACTATATACATAAGTTGAGAAGTTCAACCAGTGATTAACCTTTGAAGCCAACTTAATATAAACTAAACGTTAAGCTACCGCTTTAAAGAAATTCTGCAGGTATTCGACAAGAAACTAAAAGTTTCGTAAGTTTCACTGAGCGTGAAATCAGCTTCGCACATTAAAATGTTAGTATAATGTTTACTTTCTTTAAGAAAATTTGTCACGCCTGGTTTGAATCTTTGGAGATCGTTACTTCCCTGCCTTTCAACGTAATTTAATAATTACTTTGGTGCTATAATGTAGACGTCCAGCTGGCTTGAAATTTATGAGTATGAAGCCAAAAATAAAGTTGCCTTCAATGTGAACATTTGCAGCGTTGTCAGAATGCTCATGGAATATGGAAATTAGCCAAAAATAACTGGAATTACTCAAACAATTCACCTTTTTTCTTTGTTTGATGAAATTTTTCTTACTGTTCTTCCACTGATTTTTAAAACGGATGATATCTACCTTGTACTGATGTTTTCCCGTCTAATGTCTGTTGGGGCATATAGTCTAAGAAGTAGTTGTTGTTTCTTTGACATCTATTGATATTTTATTCACAGGATTTATTGGCAACAAAGGGACATTATGCTTCATTTTTTGTTCAATTGTCATTTTTACAATCAAAGAAAAAATGCTTTGTTGTTT
Organism: Galerucella tenella; assembly: GCA_910591685.1. Lineage (NCBI taxonomy): Eukaryota > Metazoa > Arthropoda > Insecta > Coleoptera > Chrysomelidae > Galerucella > Galerucella tenella. Next base: position 17,339 of record CAJUYH010005368.1, read on the forward strand.
GGAAACAAACAGATTTGATTAGGTATACACTTTTATAATAAAAAAAGTTAAAAAGCATTTAACTATAACCTCAAAAATCGATGATATTACGAGTATTTCTGGCAGTGACTGTTCTAGCGTCATTAATTGGTGGCTTTTTTTATGTAAATCTTACATTGAGGGGCGTCTAAGTCTAAAAAAATATATTGCATATACATTGTTTTTTTACAAAAGTTTTTTTATTGATATTGTTATCTTTAGAAACGATTGTTTAACAAAGTATTGTACACTCCTGGATAAAAATGTAGCCACGCAATAAAACGTAAGCGCAGCTTTATTTGGTTTTTACTATACTTCGTTTAGCATAATATACAGGGTGGTCCTTAAGTATCCAATTAAATATACTCATTAGCCACCAGAATAATAGGGCCACTAAATCTTAAATTTTGATCTTTAAATAACGCGTATTTTTTTGATTGACATGGTTAAAACAGTAAAAAGAGAAGCAGCTGCAGGATACATTTATTAAAATTTTTTATAAATGTTGTAAAATACCAAGTTTGGAGTTTGGTTTATGTGTTAAATTTGATCTATTGTCTTTCAAATCTTTCAATATACATTTGAGAGTAAAATATATACGGACTCTGGTATAGAGACTTGCATAATATTTGAAAGGAAATTGATTACATGGGTGATGAAAAGAAAATTTAGTAAATTCGTTCAAAAGGAACTGACCAATTCCACTTTGGTTAGCTATAGAATTGAATTTTTGTGTTTTCTTGCTTAATGTATTTGTTTATATAATATCCTTATTATAAAAATAAATCCGCAATTTTGTATTAGCAAATATTACAAAATATTTAGTGTTTAAGCTATTAAGCTATTAAGCTATTAAAGAGGAGAATATTAATATGACTTACTGTTCATTTCAACAATTAATTAATAAATTTAAAAAATCTATACAACATAAATATAAAACACGAACAACCAATAAACACCGTTCTAAAAAAACAGCGCTCGACGGGCGACGTCCCGTATAATATGCCAAATTAAATGCAAGTAAGGACGTAGCGACGTACTGTACCATCCAAGTCACCAGCGGCATCGATGCTTTACGCGATAAATTCGAACGAGTGAAACATCTTATATTTTTATTCTGTTATATTCTGTAATCTTTGCTATTTTTTACAAAAGTAGCGCTAATGTGAAAGGCAAAAAAGTTTTGCGTACATTTATGCCGCATACGTGGCCTATGTGGCGCCCTCTACAAAATACATCGAAATAGGTACAAAATTATGATTTCTCATATCCAAAAACCATTTTTGTGCATATACGTCAAAAAGCCTTAAAGTTATTAGTTATTGTAAGAAACGAAAATTAAAATTCCATGTTTAACACCCTGTATTTCTCTTAATATCAACATTTTATTGAGGCTAGTTGATTTAAATCGCAATATTTTGAAGTGAAGATTGTACTGTACTTCTATGTACAATTACTTAAGAACCGCCCTGTATTTATTGGTATACAGGATGTTTTATGATAAAGAGCATGCTTATAGTCATACATTAATGATATTTGTTCCAGAAATATCCTAATAAATTTTGATCAAATTTGTCTAAGCTTGAGGCTTTAGATGCGACAGCTTAGACTAATATATACTTTTTACTGAGTTTATAACAAAAATGTTTTCATTTATCCAAATTTTATTCGCTCACTCTTTATCTAAAAATGAACGGATTATTAGAATTTAGGGTTTTCCGGTGGAAATAAAAAAGATTATATCGTTTGTCATGGACCTGTTAACCTGTATAATACGGTCATTTATTAACAGTTGTTGTAAACGGATAATAGGTGCGTAGATCCTCGGAAACGAAAGAAAAAGGTCCTTTTCAATAATTTATCTAATCACTTCTGTAAATAAATATCCACTTAGAAGGTGCAGTTCTTGTTTCTGTCGGAAGCAAAACATAAATCACTTTAAACAACAGGGAAGATAAACTAAATCACGGGATTTGCCGAAAGAATACTTCCCCATAGGCGTCGGCAGAAATTTATACCAAATAGGTATATTTGAAAAAAATTGATTCTTAATCGAAATTTTCTGAGATTTTTATTAAACGGTTAGTGTCAATGGAGTAGTTGAAAAATGATCAATGTGGCGTTAAATTTAACGAAAAAAAATATGAATAAATTTTTATAATATTAGAACGCCAAGCTCGTATATACTGTAAGCAAAAACGAAACACTTATATACAGGGTGTCCCGTGAATAAGTACCGTAGATTAGAGGCATGATAGATCGTTAAGAAATATTTAAAATACCCAAATGCAACTTTTCTCTAGTCTTATTCTTAGTTTGTGGGAAAGAGGTTGTGCAGAAGAAGTACACATCTTAATTCATATTTTCTCGGGGGATGGAAGTACAAATTTGAAATTTTTGGTAGGTTATTGTCTCTTCAAAACACATCAACAGTATTAATAATGTCAAATTCTAATAAGACAGTAGCGTGGTACAAGGATTTAGTAAACTTTTATTGTACCATATTTTTTAAACACTTTGTATTTAGACCTGAGGACTTTTGTATGCAATTCTTTATTAAATTTCATACATAAAAGGTACTTTTTGTTAAACTCGATACAACACTCCATTTTCAAGATTTTTTACTTTTTATTAAAGTAAGACACTTTTTTCAGTTTTTTTTCTTAAATAAATTTGTAGTATCTACTTGAAGATCACTTGCAAATAATTTAAACACAAACATTTCTTATGGGTTTGTAAGGGAAGATAAAGTGTTAAGAAAATATTAACAGCTACTGCAAATTTATTGTTTAAAAACATTACATAAAAAAGTATCTTACTGCAATAAAAAGTTAAAAATATTGAAAATGGGGTGTTCTATCAAGTTTAACAAAGAGTACTTTTTATGTAGAAAATTCAATGAAGAATTTCAGACAAAAGTCTTTAGCTCTCAATACAGGGTGTTTCAAAAATATGGTACAATAAAAGTTCACGAACCCCTCGTACCACGCCACTGGCTTATTAGAATTTGACATAATTAATACTGTCGATGTGTTTTGGAGAAACAATCACCTAAAAAAAATTTTAAATTTGTACTTTCATCCCCCGATAAGATATGAAATAAAATGTGAATTTCTTCTACAACTTTAAATAGCCTGTATCTCACAAACTAGGAAAGCTAGAGAAAAGTTGCATTTAGGTATTATAAACATTTCTTAACGATCTATCATGCCTCTATCTAATTTAGGTACTTATTTACGGAGCATCCTGTATATTATAGAATTTGACAGTTCTTCTAACTTCAAATTCGAATGGCCTTTTTGTAACTGGTTATTAGTTCATAAAACATCTAATCAGAAAGTGGCTAAGTTCATCTAGATACGTCACATACCTAATAATGACGTATGTGTAATGAAAGTTGCAAACATTTAGGGTTTCGTAATTTTCAGTTTTCTTTTAAAATATTCGGCTTAAAAAAATTATAAATTCATTTTTGCTAGATAGTACTAATATACTTTAAAATATCAAACCGGATATCGATTTAATATCCCATTATAGACCAAAATTCTACTATGAATGTTGTTAATTGAAGTCTTTAAAATTCGATCCATTCAAAATAATGATTTATTTAAAAATGCTCTTACTTTCAAATGCGGAAGCTGATTTATTTGAATTTTCTAGCAACTTTTTGATAAAATACTGTAGTCTTAAGATTGTTATTCGGATATCTAAAAGTAATTCAATATTCGCTGGATATACAGGGGGGAAAAGAAAACAATTTTTTCCTCTACTTTTGACACACCCTGTAAGTTAACTCTGCTAGTAGATCTGCACACAATTAACTTTATCAAGAAGACTGATTTGTTTCCAGCATTTTGCTTTTTTATTTACCCCAATATCTTAATTTGTTTGTGAAATGTGACGGTTTAAAGAAAATGCCACATTCTTAATTTTTTTATTCAGTTTTAGCAGAGTATTACATAATTTTATAAACGAATCAAACAACAAATAAACTAAGAATTATTACAAATTAATAACGGGTATTTCCCCCACGAGCGCGAATAACTGCCTCAATGCGTCGTGGCATACCCTCTATTAGATGTCGGAATCTCCATCTGGTCAATCTGATCTTATTCTTGGACCAAAGCATCTCTCAAAAAATTTAAATTACTTGGAGAAGGAACTCGGTTACGAACTCGTCTGCCCATCATGTCCCAGACGTGCTCAATTGGATTGAGGTCTGGGCTACGTGATGGCCAGTTCATCCTTTGAATTTCTGTTTCGTCCAAATATTGAGATACAATCCTCGCAATATGTGGTCGAGCGTTGTCGTGCATAAACATTATTCGTTTCCTATAAACGGTGCAAATGGAATTACATGTGGATCTAGCACATCACAAATATATCGGTTAGCTGTCATTGCTCCGCCGCCAACAATGACTAAATCAGTTCGAGCTCCATAACTGACGGGCTGTTCTGTGATTCATAAGTAACTCCGGACCAGTTGCAGGTCTTCTATTATTTCGTTAACAGCTACTTGGCGTACTACTTCCAAACGATTTCGAGCCATGACAGCAGTAGTATTTCTTTCTCGCAAAACGTTCATCTCGAACATTTGTATAACGTCGTCTGCCAGATCCTCTTCGTATCGAAAAACTACCAGTTTCATTGGAACGTTGTACAGCTCTCTGGACGCTACACCTTGTAACACCCAATATTCTAGAAGCATAATACTGAGACCTACCGTCTTGTACCAGAGTAACTGCTCGTGCTGCATCAGTAGGTGTTAAAGCCATGATGTTAAATTGAATACTGATAATTAAACTGCAATTGCCAAGTAACGAATATTTGACAGTTGTCATATTGTGAGTTGGCCACAACACTCTACTTATTTTGTAGTTTATTCTCTACCGTCATTTAAATTATGACCATTTCTAAAATGTTGCATTTTCTTTAAACCGTCACATTTCACAAACAAATATATAATATATCTACTAGCAGAATAAACCTACAGGGTGTGTCAAAAGTAGAGAAAAGAATTGTTTTCTCTTCTCCCCTGTATATGTGGCGAGTATTAAATTACTTTCATATGTCCGAATAATAACCTTAAAACTACAGTATTTTATCTAAAAGTTGCTAAAAAATTAAAATAAATCAGCCTCCCTATTTGAAAGTTATAGCATTTTTAAATAAATTATTGTTTTGAATGGATCGAATTTTAAGTCGGTAAGTGTATTATTTATTCGTTGTTTACCAGTAAACAATGAAAACTAAGTAAAAGTGTATCCTCCAGCACAATATGTCTTTCTGGATTGCTCTAAAGCATTGGATTTGGATTGCAATATATGTATTTTGGAATAAATTATACAACAAGATACAACTATGTCAAATGTCAAAATGCCAAATAGTTTTGATACAACCATCCGGTATGATTTTACAAAGCTGATTTAACCTTGTGCGTTATACAATATTGGCTAAAGTACACCAGGTTTATTAATCAGCTCAAGGAAGCCACCAAGTTTGTAAGTTTAATCTGGGTTTACTCGGTACACAACTAAGTTAACTAGATTCAAGTTCGGGGATTCAGTTACCAGTTCATTTCAAAAGGACACGTCACTGACAAGCCGTTCATCTTAGTTGAAGGGCAAACAAAGTTTATTTCCTCTGTAGTAACTATTCAAATGTTCTAATTTATGTAATTGTATTCAGCATATTATATTAATTATATTAATTCTCTTAAGTACTGTTCAAATTCGAAAGTAAATTCCGAGGAAACAAAACCGGTATTTATAATTGTCCCCTAGAACCACACCACTGCGCTACCTCTTCATAATAAATGGCAAAAAGGTGGAAAAACGTATTGCTCCATCGGAAAACGTAACGAGCGAAGATTTAATGAGCGACTTCGCCGACAGATGGCTCTCAGGTGGTTCTCTCTAAGCCCGCTGCGTCCCGCAACTGAGCATGATAAGCTCCGCTATTTTTATTAGGAGCACAGCACGAAGTTGAAGTACGGCCTTATGAGAAATGGGGAGCCCAGACTATAATAGAGGCAGCTTAAATGTGTTTTATTATATCTGTATCATTAGTGTTTGGTGCTGTTTGTTGAAGATTTGCCGTTGGGGATAAAAAAGAATTTATCGACGTGTGGGTCAGTGGGTAATCTTGAAATACTGTAACCGT
>CAJUYH010005369.1:0-15999 GCA_910591685.1 Galerucella tenella
TTTTTTCCCAAATCTCCTGATTTCATCTCATGTTTTACTCTCTCCTCTTCCTGTCTAATAATCCCCTTTCACCCCCCTACATATTTACAATTCTTTAAACCTATGAAGCCTGTATAGGTGATAATTCTCAAAATTATCTTCTTTGCAGCTTATCTAGAGAAAAAAAACAACATAGTTGCACTGGAAGTTTTGAATTAAAAAGTATGTTGAAACTAAAACGGACTTGTACATGAAGCAATTTCACAGAGTAGCCTACAAGACCAGTGGAACTACCACCTATTGATTACTTGTTAGCAACTATTTATAAATTGAATTGGTTTCTGTGAATATATTCTTCAATATGAATCACAAAGCACCGTTTGTAGTTAAAAAAAAGAAAAACCACGTTGGTATGTGAATGTTCCATTATATCCTGGTATATGCCCCATTTCAATCGAGTAGATTGTATTAATTCAACCATTTATTGAAGTGTGTAGATCAGTTAAATTTCTAAGGTCAAATTTATGGGTTTCAATTAAATTTTCAAGTCATAAATAAAATCATATCAGCGAGTGAAAGTTCAAATGATCTTGTCTAAATGATGAAAGCTTCATCGACAAGTAAATATGCATATTTTAAAAATATGTATTTATATTAGGTATTGTACATGTTTAGATTGTATCATTGGGATTAATAAAAAAAATTGGGAGTTAATAGAAGAACCTCTTGAACTAAGCAATAACTTGATAAAATCTATAAACTCGATTAAGTCTGTTCATATAGTTACTTTAGCAAAAAAATATACTCTGCATCAATGATTGTGATAGTAGTATACAGGCCAGGAACCTAACACCCTCAAAGCTTGGAAATAATAATCTTTCAAGTGGAAACTCAGTCAGCTCAGTATTGATAAAAAATATAGAAGGCAAAGTATTATCATCATGAGGTAGCAGCCATTGAGGCACTGAGTTTTAGCATTCTAAAATAGTATGAAACAACATCATCACTTTACTGTGGGTATATTAGAATACACTGGAATGGAATAGCAAATGATCTAGTAAAGAGAGGTACTGATACCCCCTTTTGGGGGCAGGAAACAACCCTTTTGCGGTATCACTTCCAAGGTATATTGGAAGAAATAGGCAACGCCAAAAAGGGCTGACCGTTGGAAATATCTAGTATGGCTGTCAAATTACTTTAAATTTTTTTTTCAGCGAAATTAAAAATAACTCACTATTTTCCAGTAGGTACATTAACAACAATATACATATTTCATGTAATTCCATTGACATTGGCAAATTGCCCTGTCTACGAAAAGCGTGTTCTAATAAATTTTGATGCATACGATTTGCTACTACTGAAACAAAATAAACGAGAATTGTTTAACGACTTGGTAGGATTATTATATACAGGGTGTACCAACCTTACGACAAACTTCGGTATATGGGTTATTTTAAGGGATATCAAAAAATGATTTTAACAAAATAGTAGATGTGTTGAAGGTCAATATTTTGAAATTATATCGAACTATACAGAGTGATGCATAACTCCGTTACAAACCAAACATATGATTTTTCAAATGAAAGCCCCTGTATATTATACCGAATTCGGATTGGTTACATTTTTTTGAAGCTTTTGATATAAGGTTTTGCCACGTTATACAGAGTCCTTCAAAGGATATGGACACGTTTATGTGAAAATCGCAGGTAAATCAACACTCTGTAGCTTGTTGTACGTTAAATAAAAAAAATGTATTTTTCCAAACAGAGTTTTGTAATATGATTCAATATCTCCGTATCCTATTAAATTTCAATTATATTCTTTCTTGTATACAGGGTGAACGGAAACTCGAACCTATCATTTTCTTTCTTATTTCAAATGGAACACCCTGTATTTTATAGCAAAAATAGAATCTTCGATTATGTAACTTCAATTTTTGTCAAGCATTCCCTAATACCCAAAGTTTATTATAACACAGTTATTTTGTAATATTTATTGTAAAATATAACTGCTGACCTATTATGTGAAAGCATTAAACGTTGTATGTAACAAAAAATCCTAATTAATAGTGAAATTTAATGAACAATTCATTCTAAACAAAATTAGCCACCAAAAGTATAATCCCAACCGTGATATTAAACTATAGGTTCAAAATGTTCACCGTTAACATCATAACATAACATCATAATACTACCCTTTTGCATATGTTTCTATCTTTTTAGTGAAGGTAATTTTTTCGCTAGGGAAGTTTTTTAATTCACGGTTTGAATTGAATTGTTTCCAATTCAATCAAAACATACATTGGTTCACTACTAAGGAGCAAGATAATATGGCAAGAAAGTACTGGACCATCACTACTAGTTCATTCTCTTTCATTCGTTTTACAATTATTGTTTTCCGGAATTCTTGTAATTTTTCTGTTTAATATATCCCCATTCGATTTATTGAACTTTTCAATGAATGTTGTCTGAAACTAAAAGGATTCTTGATTCTTCATTTTCATCATAACTTTTATCAGATTCGATAAAAATACTTTGGGGAGTGCATGTGGGAAAACGTGACCTGATAGCTGCTGGCGTCAATATTGGAGTAAATTTCATCTACAATAAAAAACATAAGCGACGAACACGTGTGCCGACTTTTATCTTTGATTAGGCATATGGAGATCAAAAGAAAGAGTAGACACACGGGTTTGGTCTCTTCAGCTATTAATTTTGGAGAAACTGTACCTAGTATTACTATCTTGTTAAAACTGGAAAGCGATTAGCAAAGCAAGAAATTGTTTTGGTGGAAAGTTAAAACTTCGTTTGATAGAAAAATTCATTCTAAATCTACCTAGATATAAAAAATTGTGATTTAATAAAAAAATGGAATTTTGGACTTTTTTGAAAGAAATGATTTCTGACCACCCTAAACTACAGAATGTATTAAACACATTTTATCACAGGTATATTTAAACAGGGGTTGAAAAAAGCTTTAGACACAAAAAATTATTACCTATTAATTTTCTTTAAGTGCATCAACAATTGAATTTATAAAATACAGCTTTTCAATTGAAAACCACTTTTTTCAACAGGAACTTGGATGGGCCACCCAGTATTTTCAATAACTCTCCCAAGTACCGATAAAAATATGTACATAGATTTTTCCTTAATTTCTAATTAACGCAGAGAAGTAAAATTTCTTGATTTCTACCAAAACTTGCTCCTAAATATGATTCTGTTTAAACCGGAAGTCGGTCATATTGACTTTAGATGTGAAAAAATCCGTATCCAGCAACATAGGTCCATGGCTGATTTAGTCCCGGTATATCTTATTCTATACACTTTTTAATCAATCGTTATTAAACCAATCGAATTTGTCAAAACTTTTTCAATTGTCCGTCGTATTTAAAAACTGGTTACAAAAATAGACAATTCAAAGGAAATCGTACTTACATTTATTAATAAACGGTATGTTTACCACTGGAAAAGTGTGAAGTATCAGTAAAGCGTGAAGTTGAAAATACTCATTCCATATTCATTCCAAGACTTTTTAATCCGCGCTTGACCTTGACGTTTCTAGGATGCAACTTGTAGTTCGTTAGGATGTTTAAAAACCAATATAACGTAATACGAGATCATTTTATGTAGTTTCAACTTCCCATCTGTTCTCTCGGATTTTTTTTTAATTATGCGATAGAGAAAAAAAAAACAACTCAAGGCCATCGGTAACTTATTTCGTAGTTTGTTACAATGCCACAGTTTTTCTGTTTATGAGATTTTGAACGCTTTTGTAATATTCGAGTGTTCGACATTCAATTTGTGTCAATTTAAATGTCGTTAGTGTATACTTTTCAATGTTGAATGATATTTCATCCGGCAAACGATCAATTCAGCTGAAACTTTGATGTACGTATATACACTGAGAAAAAACCTTCTCGAATTACGAAATTGAAATTAGAAGCATCATTAACCGATTGCAATTTTGTTGCGTCGATTTAAAATTTAATTGTTTTTGTCCAAAAATATATGATTATACTTTCATTAATACGTTAATATTTATATTTATTCCAGTTTCTACTAAATTATTTTTTTCGTTCGAGAAAGATTTTACAATGGAATATGAGTTTATTCTTCATTGGATATGCAAAATGTGAATCTACCATGTTTTAGGTTCAAGTCCTCTCCAGGGTTTGATTGAATTAAATATCAAGTGAAGCTGAAAGTCGTGGTGGGAACAGCCTGTGGCTGTCACCGAAAGGATGGCCATTTGGTTAATTTCCGTAATGTATCGCGGTTCCGATTATTGAGGAAACAAACATGCAGGAAAAAAAAACCTGCATCCACATCCCGGATAATGGGAGGAAAGGTGTGTGTATGTATTTCCATGAACGTAAAAACACTTCAGGTACTGAAAAGTCCTCGCAGTGTTTGTGTGCTCTGTACTGAAAAGTGTTAAGACGCCTCGAAGTTAGATCCTCTCGATGCCACGGTTTGTCGGTTGCTTTCTGTACACTTTTTTTGTGGCTTTCGGTGCAATTTTTTGGTAGGTGAGGAGGGTGTAGTATTGTCCGAGAGGTTAAGAGATGGACGTGAAGCTGAAATATGCCTGGTTGCCCTCTTTGGACAGAGTAATCTCTGACGACAATTATTTTGTTTGATATTTGACCTATAATATCTGAAGAGAGATATTTTTAATCCTTTAAACGCCGCCAATGGCGTACATACATATTTTATAATTTATGAGATCATCTTGCACTGTTGTTTGTTACTAATCAATTACTGATAAATATTAAGTAAATAAAATAGTGCTTTAAGTATACATCTAAACACAAGTCTCGGCGCCACTGACGAAAAGAGCTAATATTCTAAATCATTTTAAAGATACAGTGGACCAAGTAATAATTGGTGCAAATGCAAAATAATGCACTGTTGGGTTACTTAGGTTTTAACGCTGGTAGGCTTTCATATTAATAAATATGAATATACAATTTCAATACCCCCGATATGTTTGTGTCTGCCTGATGGAAGTGATCCACGGGGAGGGTTTAGGTGTATCATTTATTTTCAAAAATAAAAATGGAGATTTTCCTGATTGATAATACATAAAATATTGTACTACATAGTGGGAACCCACAAAAAAGTTACTTAAGTGACAATAACTATACGCAGACGATATCGTACTCATATCAAAATCGAGAAATAAAATGCAGAAACTAATTAACTTACTGAAAAATTTAATATTTGATGACTGTATTCTAGGTTTTAGATAATGCAGAACTTTTTATGGAGAATAGCTTTTCTTCCTAAAATTAATAATAAGTTTCCCATATGATTCCAAATAGGGGACATATTGTATAAATTCCTTTTTAAATTATTCGAGCGAAACCTGGGCGGGTTCTTGATAATTGATGGGATTCATATATGTATTCAAGTTTTTTAGCTGCAATAATATTATTTTTGGTAAATTTGATTAAAAATCTTATTTTTATAAATGCAATTCATTTGTCTTACTTATTTTTTAAGATTTCCAATTTTTATCAAGTCATCATTTTTTTTAAAATAGTTTCTATTTCCACTACTGTCTGATAAAGCCAGGTGGCTCCAGAGAACCAGCTTGAAAATACTGGTTAGCATTACCTGTACTGACAATAAATAACATTACTTTTTATCCTTTCATATCCTTGCACATGCAGTTTGTGTAAAGAATCCTTACTATATCTTAATAATTATAATTGAATTTTAAACGTATTACACAATCCTATTAAGAAAAAATATGCACAGCTGCCAAATAACTGGTTTTTCTGCTGGCCTCGTTTTGTACCTACATCGTTTTCCCTGTACCAAGTACCAACTTTTCAATCTTCCACATTTTCTTAGCCCCATTTTTAATTCTGTTGCTGAGAATCTTTTTTGAAAGATCCCATCTTTCAAAAATGTAAACTGGGAAATATAATGTTCATTTATTACTATTTTTCAAAATAATGTCAAAAATGCGGAAGGAATTAACAAAGATGGTCTAGTCTACCCCATGCTCATTATTGTATTGGAAACTAATGATATAGTGAAGGACTCAATGAAATGCGTCTAAATATCCTCTGTATGCTTCTTGTGTTGTATTAATGATTCTTCTTGTTGATTTTTTTGGAAATCAAAAAACAATATTTTTTATATTGACTTGGGAAGACGGGTATCATAATAAATGGGATTCGGCGCACATAATATTGAAAGAGTTCAATAATAAAAGACGAAAAATCAAAGAAATTGCTTAAATACAACTAAATTTTAATAAATGTATAGCTAGTATTTTGAAATAAAGATAGGCAAACACAAAATGCGTTATATTAACAATATTTCCGAAATAAGCAAAAAGGCCCTATCGCAATAAAACCTTCCTGGAGCGTGCACTTCACTGAATCCCATTGCTAGTAAAATGTCATCCAACAAAACATATTTTTTCACTTGAATAGACCCTAAAAAATTTAGTTATGAACTATTTCTGTGAAAAATTGTTCACGAATGTATTGTAAAGTTAACAGAAAACATTTTTTTCTATCAATTCACTCAATTGATTGACCATAAGGTCATTCACACCTGAATAAAATTATAAATTGTCGCTAAAAGATATACATTTATTATTCTAATCCAATTTTACGCTAATCCTATCACACTTTCTTTTCTAAAGCATTCGTCGTCAACTTTGATAATTCCTTTGAATTCGTACATCATCTACCATTTTAAATTAATCGGTAACGCTACCGTACACTTCAACCATGTGAATCCAATGTACGAGCTCTGACCAGCTGACAACTGTACAGGGTGTTTTCAAATGACACTTACAACGTTTGCATGTAGATGCCTCTCGTAAAATTGGACCAAATGATATAGGGATTGAGGGGTCCAGTTAATTTTCGAAATAAGCTATGAAAAATTAAATGTTTTAATATGTTTACCTCAAGATGGATGAATAACTTGATATGCCATTTGGCATGCTGTATTTTTCCTGCCAGTTCTTACGACACTGGCATTTCAAGCTATTTTCATTTTATTTTGTATTCATCAATGGTTTCCACGTGAAGGATGCATAACCTTACATATACAAAAATTTATAGTTATCAAGATATTTAAAGTTTTCATCAAGTCCGCACCATACCTTTTTAATAATGAAATAAAAAAAATTGATATATTATTTTTATTGGTGACCCATTTTACCTATTTAAAGCACGCCTCAGCGTGTTCAAATCGAACTTTATAAAACGCGCGTGTTTTAAAGTTACCGTGGCAACATCAAACAACTCGAGAAACGAAGTCTAAATTTATGGTCTAAATCATGTCTAAATGACAATTTTTTTATTATTGATCTGACAGGAGTAGTTTGTAATGTCAAAACTTTTTTTCGAACAATATTTAACAATGTCAAATTTATAAATTAAAATGGAAAGTGCCTTTGGTATTGTTTGAAATATTAATATTTCGATTTTTCAAATCTTAGGAAATGGTATTTAAATTATTACTATTGACATTCACAGAACTCAATAAGGTTGAACTTCCATCAAAATACAACGCAAGGTATACATCATATACATCACGAATTCAACCATTTGACATTTAGTTCTTATTTCCATCTATGATTTCCATTTCTTGTTGTTGTAGTAGTTATAGACCAGTATTCATAATTCCAAGGTGCACCAATAAAAAAAAATAGCGTAAAGTATTCGTGGATAACTGGTCTTTAAAACACTTGCTCTATTTCGAGCACTCCGGCTTCGCCGTCGTGCTCGAAAAATCGCGCGTGCTTTAAAGACCTTAATATCCACTTATACTTTAATATACTATTTTTCAATAACTACCAAACTACTAATGGTTAGAATATGTAAAAGAAACTAATTTGTGAAGCAGCAATGCATCTAAAACATTGGGAAAAGACTTGAAAATATCTGTCCAAACTTGTGACTTTATCATTGAAAAGTGATTTTGCAGCCTTGATGAAAACATTAAATACCTTGAAAGCTACAAATTTTTGGATATGTAACGGTTATGCGTTTTTCACGTGAAAACCATTGAGGAAAACTGAATAAAATGAAATCTCTTCTAATGTCAGTGGCGTGAAAAATGGGACCACTGGATCGATAATTGAAACATGTTTTTCCATCAAAATATTACTTATATCCTTTTACACTTAAAAACAACCTTCCAAATATCAAATCAATTTATTCATCCATTCTAATGTTATCAAATTAAAACATTTAGTTTTTCATAACTTTAACACATCGTACTTCGAAGAGTAAGTAAGCTGGACCCCTCAATCCTTATATATCATTTTGTTCAATTCCACGAGAGGTATCTCTCGTGTAAATTACATGTAAACGTTGTAAGTGTCATTTGAAAACACCCTGTATATGTTGGAACAAGCACAGTTACCTTGTAAATAAAGTGCCAGTTTATCGAAATTCTGTTATTCCATCATTTTTCAATTGTTAATATGGAATTACAAACATTTTTTATGATGTATGGAATTATTTTGACTGTTTAATTGTATATTTTTTGTTGATTACAATTTAATTGATTGTTTGATATTCGAAAATATGCTTCATATTGGAACAAGTGGTTCTTAACAAATAAAAATAAAAATTGGGTTGAATAAATAGCCTGAGCTCTATTATTAGGCATTGTATCTACTAGGCCTTCATAGAGTTCTATCTATCTACCCATAGTTGTTGCAATTTAACATGTAGTTGTGGTGAATTACACGAGGATTATTTCCTAGGCATTGTTTTATTTTGTTGTTCATTTGTCTCTATTAGATTAAAATCCGGACTGTTAAAGGCATGTGACAAAACCTTAATTTCATTTTCTCCCATCATTTTTTTATAGATTCAATCGTATGGCATGAGGCTCCGTCCTCTTAAAAGATGACATCTCCAGATTGATATAACTTTGCTGCACTTGGTAAAAACGAATGTTCAAGGATACCTTGTATTTGGCTACGTTTACTGTGCCTTCAATAAAATGTAAAGTTCACAACCCCACAGAGGCTGGAAATGCGTTGCACACTTACTTCCCGACTTTTGTTTTGTAGCTGGGGGAGTGTGGGACTCAAGCACTCTGTGGAGTACTCACACCCACTAAAACCCTTCCTCTGTTCGTGCTACTCCCTGCCAGGAACCGCCTTTCGGCACGGAGTATGCACTAGATTTACTTCTGGCAGGGCACGGAAATTGCACCAGATTTGGCTTAGTAGTTAGTTGTCCACTCTGTAGGTTAGTGTACACACAGAAGACTGGAGAGAAAACTGCCAACCTTCAAATGCGCCCCATCATGAATGGTACAGATTTGAAGCCGCATACGGATTGTGAGAAAAGCATATTGACAAAGATACAGATAAAAACGTCAAATTTAATATAGTGACAATTATTATAAAATCAACCTTTCATTGGAGAGGCCAGCTTTTACCGTATATATCGTCGAAGTTGGTATCGAACTGCAGACGACTTAGGTGTCTTTATTTGGAAGACTCAAGTGTCTTGATCCCTAGTCATTATGGAATGGATGGCAATGAAAAGAAAGATCTTTTGCACAAGAGGGTGTTGGGAGTGACCTTATCGGACCAGATCCTGACATTGGCCACGCTTACTTACAATACCGTATGCCTTCACTTGAATGGCATGGGAATGTGCTTGAAATTTCGTGCATTTAGCTTCCTTTAGAAGCAGCGAGGTCAATTCTTTAAGCCATTGTCGTCTGAATCATCATATAGTTAGACTTTTCTTTCAAAAGTGATTAAACAGCGAAGCAGATACAATACTTTGCGCCTGCCCCGCTATGGCCCACATCAGCCTTTTCATGTTTGGAGAAATCTTTTTTTCGCTCTCAGAGTCACCAAATGCACCAATTGCTTTTGCTTAATTTAAATTTGTTTGGTGGAATATGAATAGGTCTGATAGATCAATTCAACATAAACCTAATCTAACTAATTCATTCTCAACTAAAAAATTTAACATTTCGCTGCTGAGAGTTAATTGATACAATTTTATTATGATTTAAAATAAATGAAAAGCGTAACAAAACGCTGGGAAATGAACAGTTTTGCGAACGGTATATAGACATGACATTGAAATTTTTATTATTACCTATAGGTTTTCAAACATTTGTATGTTTAAGGTTGGATTAACACACCTCTTATTGTTCGATCAGTTGTGGAGAGAATAGCCAATGAAGGACGACAATTTGCTGATATGACCTATTGTACTATTTTATTTCATTAGTGTAATTGTGATAATAAATTCAAACTAATGAAATTATACTAGTTGAGTGTTTTATGAAAACAGGCGGAAATTAAACCCAAAAACAATGATAATAAATAAAACAACAATTCAATTGCATTTGATATATGAAACACGATAAACGTTGAGCAAATGCCTTTCAGGATTCTTTTTCAATTGCAATTCAATCAATTATTGTGATCAATGAGCAATTTCAATCACTTAAAATTCCAGTGTGATTTTCACCCATTACTTACTCTAATATTTATAAACAATAACGCCTTCTGGTAATCACATGCTCGGCCTCATCATATTTCGCCCATTGCTATTCCGGAATTATTTGAGCTTGATCTCTCGAAAAACGATGCAAGACCAAAAAATACGATAAAATTCGGACGATATACAAAAGGTTGACGTCACATGTTTTTCATCGGTGTTTTACCTAGGATGGCAGACCTAAATATTTGGTATCCATTTATATTTCACTAAAATAAATATAATCACAATTGTAATGTAAATATAAGCGATTGCTTTAAATCTATACAATTATTTCAAATGATTATTTCAGTTATTGTTGGTGACTGACATGCCTATTAGGGTGAGCATTTGGTCTTGGAATATCTTAAGTCCGCAATTCTTCTTGCAACATGAAATATTTTTGATTGAAAGCATGCGCAGTGGAATATAATTTGGTCTCTTGCATTTTAAGCTCTTTTCCAAATCGATCTAGTTCGATTTGTATTGCAGCTTGTTTGCAATTCTGAGGAAAAATTGTAAATTTTTCTGTTGCCAACAAAATGAGTCAATAACCTAATCTCATAAATAAACTTACATTGCAATAATTGTGAAATGGAAAACAATTGTCAATAGCTGCAAGCAAGACCTTGCAAGGTCAAAGTACAATACCTTGCAAGAAGAATTGCGTAAAGCGGGTTTATTCACAATTCCGCACTCAACTGCAGTTTTCATGCAAATTAAAGACACCTTAGTTCCTTCCAGTAAGCTTCTCAGTCCCATACAGTTCATTGAGGTAACATTTACAGACTCCTAGAAGATCTATTGTGCCCACTCACTTCTACCCAGTTTCTGAGGAATGTCTCAGAGACTAGTAGCTCCTTAAGTTCTTTTTCCTGGTGGAAGTTTAGGATATCTGCAGGCTTTAACTCAGGTAAATGGTAACCAATAATTTCCTAGGTGCTGTGCACTAAGATTCTGAATTGCTGTGAAATTGGAAAGTATTTACATTCTTCTTCCTCCATTATTTTAAGCTTTCTCATGTGCCTGTTCAGGCGACAATGTCCCGTTAGGATCCCTGTTTAAGCTCTAAGTGCAGTTTTACTTTGACTTGTGCATTAATTAGATCTCGACGGTTTAGATATTTCCAATGATCTTCTCTTTTTTCTCAGCTTCGCTTATTTCTTTCAATATTACATTGGAGCTTGCTAGTTCATCTTTTATTTCATTTCCTTTTCCAGTGTGCCCTGGAATACACAGTAAGATTAGGTTAGGACTATATTGTTCTCGCCTAGTTCATTCAGTCTGCTCACACCATTTTGGACTGATTACACGACTTAAAAAAGTGGTTCAAGCGCAAGCGAAATTTCTTTTATTCTCGTTCCTTAATTTCGACGCCCATGTGTGTTGTAGAGATTCTGAATAAAGTGAAAGTTCATGCTTGGAGAATGTCAAGTTGCATAAATAATTACCAAAATTTTAACGTTAAAGATCGTATCTCTTCTTGAAATAATAAAAGCAAGTTCAAGAAATCTGTCTGTCTTCACGTAGACTTTTGTGTTGGGTTTGGTCCGATTAAATCTTGAAAAAATAAATTAAAATTTTTTCATTTGGAGACCGGGTTAAGGTCAACAAAATTTTTTTTATAGAACGCAAGGAGGTACATTTATTTTGGCTATCTGGTAATTAAATCTTTTTGAAAAAACTTGAGTTTTGGACGAGATAGGAAAATTTTGATACGCAAATAACTTTAACAATTCATATGACTTAGAAAGTCATAAAAGGAATATTTGAATTTCACAGTGGCACTTAAGCATCGATGAAAAAAAAATCTGTTGTATGTGATAAAATAACAACTGAATATCTTGACCCAAAAGCACCAAGCGCGAAATGTCAAATGTTTAAAATTTGCATACTTCACAAATTAACGCGTTTTGCTTGTCATCGCATAGAAAACATTTGTAACTTGATGAGTATATTGTGCTAAAAATTATGTTTAATATATCGCTAAATAATTAATATTTTAATAATTTTAATTGTTTTTTTTTATCTGTTCCAGGTAAGTCCTTTTTGACTAGCTACATAAGCTAATTTCAGAAGAAATTATGGTAAATATGTAAATTGTTTTTATTATAATCTTGATCATTATAGGCAGCTCCTTTATAAAAAATAATAGGTTTGTACAGAAGTATGGGTTTAGGCCCATTTCACCCTCTAGTTTATTTTTTATATCGTGACGTTGTGCGCTTTTTGGTTTTTCAAGGGTGAAAAATATCCCTAATTGTAAAAAAATTTGAAATCTTTTAAAATAACATAGTAAACCTTTCTAGGGGTAAAAACTACCCTTTATTGTCAAAAATTATAAAATAACTTTGTAAACTTTAATACATATTTACTATATTTGCTGTCCAAAGAATCCACTAACTGGGAAATTTTTGTCATTAAAAAACCTACAATTTCATATTATTACCATATTTTTTGTATCTTTTGAAGGAAAGGAAATTGCGAGAAATAGTTTTTTCTTCAAACTCCAATTTTTATAAACTAATGTCAAACCTCTTGGATGCGTTGATGATACATATATACAGAGAATCAGAGAAGGGTGAAGATCTATTTTAATTAGAGGGATAGTTAGGGAGTTGCTTCCACTGATTTTTTCGTAAAAAAAATTAGGCTCCGACCTTATTTTGATAAGTCGCTCAATTTTCATGCTAGATGTTTTTTGGAAGGTCTAATCATATAACTCAAAAAAGATTCATGTTTTCCTCGGAAAATGCAAAGCTTTGCGGTTATATGACTTTGAATCTTTCAAATTATGCATTTGATGGAAAAGAGCTAACCATTTAAATACAGAATCTCGTTTCGTATTGGTCGAAAAATTCTAAAAAATGATTTTATTGGTTTTCTTATTTTAAAAGCTACATTTTTCTTCTCTTAGATTTTGATAAAATGCAAATTTTCCGAATTTTTCGTATTTGTATTCGAAACCGTCGATTATTCGTCAAAAAACACGGCGAGTAACTCGAAAAATATCAGTTTTTCCATCGATTCCTGAAGACCACCCTCGAGAAGGGATGGCAACCACCTCCAAGGTTTTAACGTACAGTAGCAAATTGGTTTATTTCCTGTACTACAGGATAAACAAACTGAAATTCTAATATATTGTATATTTCCTGAAGCTGTTTTTCAAGTAGGAAATCGTTGAAAGTTTTTTTGTTCTTGATTTGACCTTTCCACGCTTTAACTCTTCAACTATTTTTGTCTTGCCCGTCATCGTGATTGGTATTTTTTACGAATGATTTTTAAATTCCACCAAAAATTAATTTACAAATACCGGATCACTTCTAACATCAATTTTCAATTGTATTATCCTGCCCTTCGGCGCAGAGGATTCCATTACAATCTTTTCGTTCTCCTTCCTTTTTCAAGGACATTTTCTACGAGTTGGAAAGTTTTGATTATTCAGTTAATTATCCAAAAATTGTATAAATAAAATATAATCCTTATTTAAGTAGGTATTGCAACTAAAGGCAGTGACTATAACAATAATTTTATAATTTTATTTTAGTTACTGCTAAAGGGTAGTTTATTTATTTTTTAATTGGAACAAAATCTTTCTTAGTTTGATTTTTTAAATCCGATCAGGTATAGTGGTTCTTTTTTTTTTTTTCTTTTTTTTTTTTTTTTTTTTTTTTTTTTGATTGTCTAGTTGTCAAATTTTTTCTGTTGTGTCAGTTAGGGATAAAAATTACTTAATTTCTACTTATTTTTTCTTGACAACGGTAGCTGGAACGCTACCGAAACGTTGAAGTAAAGAATTTAAAAATATTGTGGTTTAATTTCCCAAAAAATCAAAAAAAGAATGAATAATATACCACAAGGAACATACAGAAGATATTCAGGTATAGTGGTATAAACTATAGCTGTGTAGTCGAGAAATCCGGTTAAGGCTACTTGGTATCCCAAAGATAACAAACCATTGATATGAATATTAAACAATGGTGGACCAAGTATGGATCCTTGTGGAATAACCTAATTGATCATTTCCTCCACACTGCAAATATCCTCTACCTTCACAGCCTGTATCAGGATGTCCTAGAAGCTCGTACCAAAAAGATAATAGAAGGTCGACCAACGAACGTACCGATAAGTGATTCTTTGAATTGTTGTTAATCATAAGTTTATGAAAGTTATAAGCATTTGAGTTGTTCCAACTGACTGACGTAAAAACTAACAAAAAAATTGTAACAAAACTACAGAATTCCATAAATTGGTTTTGTACTATTCTATAAAAAAATAATAATAATAAAAAAATTAATTAATGTGAATATTTCGCATTTTGCCAAGAAAAGTTACAAAACTATAAATGTCAATTTTGGGATTATGACAGGAAAAATGCGCTTACACAAAATCAAAACGTCACATTTACAACTCTGAATTCATCTACAGGAAACAGTTGTGCTGAAAAATCAATAAAAGTAACACACCTCTGGAACCTCACCTCTTAACAATATATTGTTAACAAAAACTAATTTTCAAATTCATAATAATTAATAGATAGTATAAAAATAGGTATACTTTGGAAAGTTCATCTGAAGCCGTGAAAGGAATGCAGTCGAAAACATTCGATATTACCTCGTTTAACTATGAAAAAGCTAAAGTGCTAAGTATGTAGTGATAAAAATTAGAAAAGGGACTTTTTATTACTAACAATATCAACAATTCTTTAATGTGCTAGTTTCCTTGGATTATTCCTTTTTTGTTCAACCATCCTTTGCCGTTACGTCATACATTGTCCAGCTTGCTCTCTCATTCATGAAATGGATGAGACGGAATTATGACATCATTAACGTATTTCTTATCAAAGGTCGACATAAATTTTATCTGTTACTTTTGACAGTTCAGTTGTCATATTTTGAAAACAATTCTTAACATAATGTCATTGATTATAATTTTGAGGTTAAGTGTAAAATAACATTATAAGACATACGTGAATTACCAGAATACGTCACCGATTATGACCTAACGGCAAAGGATGGTTGAACAAACTCTAACATCATTTTTTCAATTTATGAATATTAAAAGATGAGCACTTTTCCAAATTTGCTATGGGCTTCTTCAAGCTCTGGCAGCGTTGTACGAAAACCATAATTACCACACCCTCCGAATTACATAATTGGAGATTTTTATCGAAAGCTGATTGGCAAGCGCGTGCGTGTGTTCTTCCCTCTCACATCGTCGATTGACTGATATTGATTTATCCAGTAGCGTTGGTATTGTCAGTGACCTTTGTATTCTCAATTTTACTTGGTAAAATAGGTACCGTACGCCATTTGTACGTTTATGACAGATATGCGCCATTTTTCCTCGCCTCTTACCGATGCCCCGTAGCTTCAGATAAACTTGTCAAACTATATGTGGAATTTCGAAAATCACATTATTTTGGTTATTAATTTTTTATTATCTGCTATTTTTCTAAAACTGCTTAATTGAGTCGGGACATCCTGTATATTACAATGTCGTTTTGTTTCGTGTATCGGTCC
>CAJUYH010005369.1:16099-39605 GCA_910591685.1 Galerucella tenella
AAAAAAAAAGAGTATCAGAACTTTGTATATTAAGAAATATATTGTTCTTGGCATTTAGTGGTTTTGGTGGAAAGAAACGAAAAATATTCCATAGTAATTTGGTCCGATGATTGTAGGCGTTTCGCAATGTTACTGTAGTAAGAAACTGTTGAAAGTAATCTTTATGTTCTCTCTTTGCTAAAAGACTTCAACGCGGCGAGACCGGTTCCACTTTACCAAGCGATAAACTTTCTCCAAACTGCTACGAATACGATTTCTTCCGGGATTGAGACACCACTACCTTTTTACCGTGTTGCCAGAGCTGTATTCGACCGAAATGGTGTAATTACCAAGAAAATATTGAAATTCCCTTTTTACTTGGTTTACACGTGAGGTAAAATTGAAAAAAAGTTAGTTGAAGCTATAATATTAATCCAATCAATGAAGTAAAAATTTTTATGGTATCGAAAAATAATTCGAAAATGTATTTTTGACTTTGTGCAAATTTGCTTCGAATATAAATGTCACTAAGTTTAATAAGAAGGTTGAACAAATATTAGGGTAATTTGAACACTCGTTTGTCTTGGGGTGAGTGACCTCATTATGGTTTTATGTTGGCAATTTTGTTTTTTGTGGTTGTGTATTGTGTTAGTTAATTTGATTTACTTTCCGAATATTGTACTTTTGAGTCGTTTGAGTATATTATTGAAAGAAATGGTGCCAGGATTTTCAAATGGGAGTGTAGAAAATCTGCCTAAGTTGATTTTAGCACGGTGCATGGAGTTTTACATGTTAAATTTAGATTATTAATTAGCAGAATTCAGGGATATTATAACACAACGGTTAGTAAAAAATTAATATCTTATTTTCCTTTAATTTATTTATAAATATTCAAAATAGCAAATGTTCCTGGTTTTGGTGAACTTCTTTTGAACCTTTGATGTTTCGAACCATGATTTCGTCTGTTTTCATCTCGTGGAATGTAAACGATTGTATTATTTATACGGTAAATTTAACAAAATTAAAAATAGGAAAATAAAAATAAAATAGTAAAAATAAGTTCCTACAAATTTTAACAATTCGTTATGCTCTATTTAAACAAAAATACATTATTCTAAGTAAGTTGCTGTCAACTCAATTTTAATTAATGTCAATGTTTGTTGCCTGTCTAAACTTGTGTGCGTGAGAAGTAAAAAATTTAGTCTGTACCTTTGTTCACAAGGGTATTACAGATCTATATTTATAACGCCAGGACGTGCTCCTTCATGTTGTTCAAAAATTATTAAATATTTTTTTATTTCCACTAAAACTTAATAATCATTAATGAAAAACAATTTTTACTTTCTCACTTTAGAGGTCTATAATTCATTAACGAAGGGAAATTGCACTCATATTATATGAGGTACCATCATTATTTTCAACCCATTTATCATCTTCCAAGCTTTTGTTACGAAATCCTGGGACAACCTGTATACAAAATTTAATGTCATAACAGTTTTATTCCTTTTAAAAGGGTGCTTTGTTAAATTGTGCTTTTATGATGTTTCTAATTGGTGTTTTTTTATTTTTCTGTTAATTAATTAATAAAATTTATTAATAACAAATTCCACAATAGAAAAATAACATATATATCACTCGACTGGTTACACAAATAACATTTTCATCGTCAGGAGTAAATCGTAGACATGTGTTATTCATTGATTTTATTAAATGAGTATGAAAGATTTCACGTTAATATAATTTCCGGACCACACCATGCCATTCCTCCCCTTTGATTTTTCTACAATGTATTTCTTCCTACTAGAACACAAAATTGAACGATTCAAGTCTAACGTTTTTCAACTGATGTTGGTAACATAATTCTTGAGAGAAAAAAATCAATATTTAATTAATGCTATTTCATAGAATCAGTTATTACTCAATGTTTCTATTTCACTTCTATCGTACTTTCCAGTTTGGTTAAACGCGAAAAAAAAACGTGAGAATGTAAATTTTATTAGTAAACAAAGGGAATTCCATACCTGTTAACTTATCAAATCAAACAAATTATGATATTTATAAGAAAACTATATTTACACTTATAATAATTGTTTTTCTATAAATAGATACCTAATAGGAAAATGAAAATTTCCTTTCAGTCACACATCATCATTTGTGTATACCCTACAACTATATTTTATCAAATTATTTATTATTATTAGATCTAGGCTTCTGAGCCTATTATCCGCTTTGGAGCTAGATCTACAGCCTGATCAGGGTCTATGCAGTCCTTTTCCAGGTATTTAAGGCTTTTCGGGATGAAGTTACTTTGTTATGTTCAGTTGCCAGTTGCTTAAGGTATTGTTTGAAAATTCATAAAATCATAAGCTGTAGACTTTAGAACCCTTAAAGCATGCCGGGAACAATTAATATTCTAAATATCTTCTGTATGTTCCTTTTTGTTAATTTATTTTGGGAAATCAAACCACAATACTTTTTATATTTTTATTTCAACGTTTTGGTAGCAAACCGTGATTAACGAGAAAATTAATGTTAATATGGGGTGCTCGATATTAATTCTCATAATTTCTTACTAGCTTTGTTCCGAAATACAGAGTTAATGTCTAAATGTAGTAGCTTTTAATATAATGACATTAATTTTATAATTAAATTAAGAATTATTTTTGTGTTTTTCGAATGTTATATGCACTGAAAACGAGAGCAGACGTTGTAAAGAGGAAGAAATCGAGAGTACAATAATTATAAAATGAAAAACAATAAGTTGTGACATATAAACAATACAATTCTTGGTCCCACGTCAAAACGCACAAAAATAAAATTAATCCAAATATAATTAATTTCCTCATGCCGCATTTAATTTTAATGTCTGTTCTTTCATCTTTTACGCTGTTTCAATTAATGTCACTATTTATTTATAGCTGTAACCAATTGTAAATTTTTGCTTTTTAACCGAATAAATGACCGGATTTTATTATCAACTAGTAACGGCTATCAAATAACTAGGAAGAATGTGCTCTACGACTTTATTACATTGCTAATACATCGGTAGACGTGCACTTTCATTTTCACTGTTGCTGGTTCACTGGGCCATCGTATTATAAGGATTTTTAACAGAAACGGACTGGCAATTAGATGATATATTATTTATAATCAAGATTCTGTACGTTTTCACCCAAAAGTTTACAATATAAATGAAAATTTCGCTCTTTAGAAACAAACTGTATGCCGTTCAATATGTCTACACATTTTCACTTCACTGCTGTACCTACCCCCAAGGGGGTCTGGATCCTAAAAATGTATGTCACTAACTGCGACTGTAACAAAATAATCAACGGATAACAACCGTACAAAATCAATGTACAATTTTTGACGTTAATTCTTAGTAGGAGGTCTCATAAATTTCACTTCTATTTCTATGTTCTCTCTATATATACCAGTATTGTGGTCGTTTCTACAACCAGACCTGAGTTATTATTTTTGGCAAAGCTCCACAGATAAAAGTTATAGAATTTTTTATTAATTGTCCATATATCTTTCAACACCTGTTGATTAGTTTTTTTTGGAATATAGAAATATATAGTGGTAATATTTTATGGAATTATTCATTTATTGTTTATTAAAAACAATTATGGCGTACCGTTTTGGTATTTAATAACATCGTTTTAAAAGAGGAAAAAAACATATATCACTTCTTTCAAACATTTTTATTTCGTATTAATTATTCTGTTGAAGAATTAAAATGATGTTTTTCATAATAATAATACGGGAATTTCTATTATGAAAAACATTATATAAATTGCCGATTTAAAATTATGAAATACATAATAATAATTCATGAATTAAAATTATGAAAAACATAATAGAAATTCAATTTCCATTTATTGAGGTTGCCTATACCAATCTAATGCAAGTACCTGAAATCGTATAGTAAATGCATTACTGCATAATAGGTAACCTCAATACATAATGTAAATTGAATTTCTATTATGTTTTCAATAATTTTAATTCTTGAATTTCTATTATGTTTTTCACAATGGAAATTCGTGTATTATTATTATGAAAAACATAATGGAAATTCAACAATTAAAATTATTTAAAACATAATGGAAATTGTAGAAAAAAAATTATGAAAAACATAATACAAATCCGTTTTGTATTATTTATTCAATAATTCTTATTCTTGAATTTTTCAAAATTTTAATTCTTGAATTTCTATTATGCTTTTCATAATTTTAATACTTGAATTTCAATTGTGATTCTAATAATAATAATACACGTATTTCAATTATGAAAAACATAATAGAAATTACCGATTTAAAATTATGAAAAACATAATAGAAATTCAGGAATTAAAATTATTGAAAACATAATAGAAATTCAATTTACATTATGTATTGAAGTTGCCAATTCTGCAGTAATGCATTCACTATACGATTTCAGGTACTTGCATTAGATTGGTATAGGCAACCTCAATAAATGGAAATTGAATTTCTATTATGTTTTTCATAATTTTAATTCATGAATTTTTATCATGTATTCCATAATTTTAAATCGGCAATTTATATTATGTTTTTCATAATGGAAATTCCTGTATTATTATTATGAGAAACATAATATTAATAATTCATTAACAGAATAATTAGGGAATAAACATTTTTGAAAGAAGATATATTTTTGTTTTTGTTTTTAAAACGATGTTATTAAATACCAAAACGGCACGCCATGAACAATGTTAATGTAGCCAGACTGAACAGCTGTTAAAATCACCACTTCAAAAATCGTTTTTTAAAAATTTCAAACACATCCATATTCGGCTACGGAAACGTCAGTCATGACATGAATTTTAAAAAACCTCTTACCACCAATACTTCACTTCTATTCAACTAAAGACATGATGTTTTTTAATTTACTGGTAGATAAAATCAAACAGGCATTTCCGCAACTATTACAAAAGAGAAAAATGCGATAATAATGGTTTTTCAGTAATTGCAGGTACAAGATTATTGTAATTACTTGCTATTATTGCCATTTGTACAGATATAAGTAAGAAATACAGAAATACAGTGTTGAGCAGACATGTGGAATCAAATGAATGTCTGAAATCACCTGGAGAAAATTGTTAATAATACAATTATTTTTTACTCCGTTTATTTAATGGAAAACTAGAAAGGTATGTTTGTCATAAAATCATTCAAAGATACATACAGCCATATTGCCAAAATGTCCATCAATTGGTTTCAGATTTTGTTTATTCTCTTTGGGATTCAAAATATTCCATGTAAATATATATAATCTTATATATATTATGCGTTTCATTTTACTTTGACTGTCGGGTATACAGTTCATTCTGTATATACCTATCTATCTCTTGTTGATGTTTTCGCTTCTTTCCAGGATTTGTCTCTCTCTTGTAATATTTTCTCACCATTTTGCTTCATGTCTGTCTTGTCCTCCCTCTCCTTCTCTTTACGTGTGTTCTTACCTTATATAACTGCTTCACTTGCCTCCTGATATTGATTCTGTGGATGTGACCTCAACAACTGAGAAGTCGTTGTTGTATGAATTTCATGATGGTTGTACTGCCAGTTCATCTCTTATTTTTGCATTGCTTATTTTCTCCATTCTATATACTCTTGCCAATCTTCTAAGATACTCCATTTCTGCTCCTAGAATTTCAATTTTTTGTAAAGTTAAGAGGGTCCAAGATTCACATCCAAAAGTAAGTACTGCTCGTTATACTGTATTGTATACTTTTAGTTTTGTTTGTTTGGGTATTAGCTTGCTATTAGTATTTAAGTCCGACTAGTGTTTTTTGATATCATCCAAGAATAAAAGAAATTGTGGAAAGGCTTACATCTTGTCCTCCATTTCCTTGAAAATGTGTAGTTTCCAAAACCAGTCAAGAACCACTGAGCCCGCTCACTTTCTCAATCAGGTAAAAACATGGATAACTGTGACCACGTGACCATTTGATCTGATAAATTGGAGAGTAGGATAAGCCTCATTATGCCATTTGTACATTTGCGTGGAATTCCACCTCAGTACGTCAACCAGCCTATAGTATTAACCAAGAGGAATTTCTGGAGTGAATAATAGAGCCTAGCAATCAAAAAGGATATGATCTACCGTTTCATCTCCTTGTTCACATTCTCGCCTTAAGCATGTGTCTAATTGCCTCATTCTATGAATTCTTTGGCTAGTTGTTTATCTCATTCCACCTTCTTTTTTCAACTAATTGTGAATATGTTCAATCACGAGGCCTGCCACCACTGAAACTGTTACTGTTATTTTAAGATCTTTGGTCCACGACAGGCTTCGTGACTTTCTGAAGATTCTCATTTTTTCCACTAATTTTAAAACGATTTGATGCCTTTTGAGTATAAAACTTCGCTCGTGGCCACAATACATGGCTATTCTCGAAATCAATCCATGTGCCAGGAAAATGCTGCGCATGTTTGACATGATTGATCTGGACCATTTAAAATCAGAAAATATGAACACAAACAATTATGTGAGGTTCCATAAGTGAGGTATTCATGAAAGCATGCTTTGGAAGAGGGGCTTGCACTTCACTATATATATATATTCCTTACAGACTATAGGAAGAAATATGTGATTGTCTGGTTGGCGAATTTTCTTGGTGTCGGGGAAAAGCATTGAAATATATATTGATTTTTGATAACCGATCAAAAAACAAAGGGGTAGGCCTAGAAGAAATGGTTAGACCAGATACAAAAGATAGGTTTGGAAAGAGGAAAGACCATAGCAGAAATGAAAAACCTAGCAGGAGACAGAAAGACATGAAAGGAATGGGTACAAAACATGGAATCTACATCCGACGCCTGAAAGGGCGGAAGAAACAAGAAAAGAAGAAGAAGATAACGGCAGCTGAAAAGCTACCGAAACTATTTAGATATTAAAAAAATATTCTTATTTAATTCCTACTAAAAACCAACCAATAATAACCATTTTTTCGAAGTATTTTATGTACCTAGTAATCAAGTTACAAAATTATTGAATAAGATATCACTATAATTTTTACTTATTTTTTTCCTTTCATAGTGTCCTTGATCCTTGAATAATTAGTATGTCTGTGTGTAGAAGTACACCTTCATTGTTTTTAAGTAATGTCACATCATTTTTATATCCTCTGATCAGATCAAAATTATTATATCCTTAGAATTCCTAACAGGAAATCGCATATTAAAGATATCCTCGACAGAACTAACGATGTTTTTTGAGACTGGTAAGTGTTTTCTTAATTATGGGAATTTTCTTTTGATAAAAAAACGTTTCATCGTTCGTTATAAATTCACAAGAAGTGACCAAATTGTTATATTATCATCTAAGTTGTTATTGAGTTGTGAGACGTTGAAGAAATTACATTAATCAATATTGGAACAATATTCAAACTACAACCATTGAATATTCAACCCCTAATCAATCTTCAAAAAATTAAAAAAAACTTTTACTGAGCTGCGGGAGGAAAGTGATTGGATTTTGATCGTTATCATCTTTAGAAAGAGTCAATAGTAGCCTTCCTGAAGGATAACAGCTCCATAAGCTCCAAATTTACATCTATGATACGGCACTGGTGTCTTCCTATTACAAACTTGCCTTTGTTTCTTTTTTATAGTATCTCATAATTTTGTGAATTCAGCTTGAACGTATACACAGAATTATAGATCTGAGAAAGTGTGCCGTATTCTATTCTAAGCCATCCATATAGACTTTTATTTGTTCTCACTGTTCATTAGAATGGGAAAGTGTTTATATTCTGTTTGATTCAAAAGTGTCTAGGATCTAACGATTCTCAGCCAAGTCGGTGAAAGTGCAATTGCGAACGTTCGCACCTGAGTGTTGCAATCGAAGGAGACTCCAATGAAGTAATCGCCACACAATGTTTTCGTTCTTTTCCGCATCGCTCATCATTTCCTTTTTCTTTATTTGACGGGTCTCATCAGGATCGATCTACTAATGAATTTGATTACTTTAGTTTGAGAAAATGTGTGTATTTAAAAAGAGAATAAGCCTCGTTAACCAACAATGAGTATTAATTTCATATAAAGAATGCTTATTTTTATAAAACCAAGCAAACATTAAAAAGGAAGTTGAAATTCAACTAGTTTGACTACGGTACAAGTTTGAAATGAAGAAAAAGTATAAATAATCGGCCAAGTGCGATTCGGACTCGCGCACGAAGAGTTGCGTACTATTTATTATCTATAATATATCTATAATAAACGGAGCATGCAAGTATAGTAATTTTTGACAGAAAAAGGATGATGCCATCATATGAAAGACATTGCGTAGTGTCATTTTGATATGTTCTGGACACGCAAATGTTCAGTATTTGTTAACATTTAAAACAAAAAAAACCTTCTTTTTCTTAGTTTTTTTCATGAAGCGTGAAAGGTACGGAAGCAATTTCAATGGTATGTTTATATAAATTGTAGATAATTAAAATACGAACAAAATGAGGGGTCGAGTAAGTCAATCAAATAATTAGAAACCGAGAAAATAAGAAATAAAAACGGAAAATTAGTCATTTTTTTTTTTAATTCATATCTTTTTCATTTTTCATTTGCCAGAGCTAAAACTTGGTGCCAAAGAAGTAATTGGTATGCCCTTTATATGCGCGGAGAGTAGACGCCAAGCGACGGTTACTTAGATCGCAGTTGCAATTTTAATTTTTTCATACGATAATGTTCAGCGTGTTGGATGCGTGGTTGAAGGTCCGCTTTTAAATTTTAAAACGGTTCTGAAAAGTATGAACTTGGAGCAACAAAACGTATAGTCCAAGATCCCAGAGCGATAAGACATAACTTATTTTCAAATAGATGAAATTTTAGGTTCTCAGTAACATTTCGTGTGCTTTGAATACCTTTGTGTTTGTGGAGCTATCCTAAGGGCACCTGGGCAGGTATCAGGTAAGAGAGATAACTAAAAATAAGAGTTACTTTACTTAAATTTCAATGTCTGATTTTTATATAATGTTTTGTAGAATAATATTCTAGAGTAGTATCATAAGTGTCAGACACTTTCCATGGGCCAAAACTTTTGTCAGACGCCTTAATGCTGCAAAAAAACTAAGTGATATGTGCTCCAATAGATTCGAACTATACTGAATACTATACGTTTACGGAGTTTGTGGAGCTTTAAAGCGTCTGACAAAAGTTGTGGTCCATGGAAAGTGTCTGATACTTATGATACTACTCTAGAATATTATTCTACAAAACATATATAAAAATCAGACATTTAAATTTAAGTAAAGTAACTCTTATTTTTAGTTATCTTTCTTACCTGATACCTGCCCAGGTGCCCTTAGGATAGCTCTACAAACACAAAGGTATTCAAAGCTACTGAGAACCTAACATTCAATCTATTTGAAAATAAGTTATGTCTTATCGCTCTGGGATCTTACTCTAGTATATTTTCGATTTCTATTAAAATAATGTGAAAACGCCCGAGAACACCGCTAAAAATGGCCGAGCGCCGGAAAGTAACCTAGTAGAGGGATTAAGTAGAGGCATACTAAATAGATATACAAGCACGCTGGCTCTCGCTGTAATCGTTCATTTTGAGCGGCGCTATTGGTCAGCTTTGCATTAATCCAAAATATAAGTTTTGCTGCTCTACCTTGACACTTTTCAAAACAGTTTTCAAATTCCAATTCGGACAATTGACAACGCATCCAGACACTTTGAAAATTATCGTATACAAAAATTAAAATTGCAGTTGCGTTGAAACTAACCGTCGCTTGCCGTCTGCTCTTCGCGCATATAAAGGGCATACGAAAAACTTCTTTTTTTGTACCAAGTTTCAGCTCTGGCAATTGAAAAATGACAAAGATATGAATTTTCAAAAAATGACTAATTCTCCGGCTTTTCCTGATTTTCTAATTCTCCGGCTTTTCCTGATTTTCTCGGTTCCTAATTATCCGATTGACTTGCTCGACCCCTCATTTTGTTCGCATTTTAATTATCTACAATTTATCAATACATACCATTGAAATTGCTTACGTACGTTTCACGCTATATGAAATAAACTATATAAAGAAGGTTTCTTTTCGTTTTAAATGTTTATAACAAATTACTGAACATTTGTGTGTCCAAAACATATTAAAATGCAATGCAACGCAATGTATTTTATATGATGCAATGTCTTTTATATGATGGCATCGTCCGTTTTCTACTAGGATTTTCTTCAAAAATATTTACCTATTGCTTGGCCTAATAATATAACTCAATATTCTGTGAATATTTCAAGCGTCTACCTGTTGCCGAATACTGCTTTTAGTTATTTCCTTATAGGATGCTGTTTTGAAAAATCACGTTTGTTGTATGGGAGTTCCCTTAAATATTTATTCCATTCTGTTTTTTAGTATTTGTTGTTATAGCGGTTAGCAACAGAAATACATCATCTGGGATTCTCTCATGTAACAAAATATGCCTAAACGTGACGTTTCCTTGAAATTTCAGTCGTAAATCCCGTCAAATTCAGTATTAATTGAAAAAAGCGTAATTGTTTTATTTTAAAATCTACGTACACACGCTAAACACATAATAACTTCAGTAATTTCTATAAAAGTCAAATAACCGTATAATGGGATAAGTGAATTTAATTACAGCTTAGGTAGAACACTAGGTAACCTTCAGAAAAATAAAAATTTTCAATTACGTTCATAATATACCCACGGGAGCTAGAAACACTTGAATTTTTTTTCTGCTTTATTGAGAAGATGTACATAATTATATGCAATAATGGAATGATTAGAGTAGGTGGTTATTTATTCAAATATGTTGGAGAATTGAATAATTTTATTGAAATATTTTTTTGTTGAATAATAATCTTTTCAAGTACCTATATCTTTTTACGTCGGACCTATGGTATTTAATAACATCGTTTTAAAAACAAAAACAAAAATATCTCTTCTTTCAAAAATGTTTATTCCCTAATTATTCTGTTAATGAATTAAAATTATGTTTTTCATAATAATAATACAGGAATTTCCATTATAAAAAAACATAATAAAAATTGCCGATTTAAAATTATGAAATACAAAATAAAAATTCATGAATTAAAATTATGAAAAACATAATAGAGATTCAATTTCCATTATGTATTGAGGTTGCCTATAATAATCTAATGCAAGTACCTGAAATCGTATAGTAAATGCATTACTGCAGAATAGGCAACCTCAATACATAATGTAAATTGAATTTCTATTATGTTTTCAATAATTTTAATTCTTGAATTTCTATTATGTTTTTCATAATTTTAAATCGGCAATTTCTATTATGTTTTTCATAATTGAAATACGTGTATTATTATTATGAAAAACATAATGGAAATTCAACAATTAAAATTATGAAAAGCATAATAGAATATGGTTTTAAATGAAACTAACCGTTTTTAAATGACTCCACAATATATTTGTAAAAATAGGCAAATTGCAAGTAAATTGACAATTGTCAATTTACTTGCAATTTGCCTATTTTTACAAATATATTGTGGAGTCATTTAAAAACGGTTAGTTTCATTTAAAACCATATGATGAGTAGATTCCACGAAGTGAGGGTTTATACAGTTAACTCAAGCATAATAGAAGTTCAAGAATTAAAATTATGAAAAATATTATACAAATTCAAGAATAAAAATTATTGAATAAATAATACAAAACGGATTTGTATCATGTTTTTCATAATTTTTTTTCTTCAATTTCCATTATGTTTTCAATAATAGAAATTACCGATTTAAAATTATGAAAAACATAATAGAAGTTCAAGAATTAAAATTATTGAAAACATAATAGAAATTCATTTTACATTATGTATTGAGGTTGCCTATTCTGCAGTAATGCATTTACTATACGATTTCAGGTACTTGCATTAAATTAGTATAGGCAACCTCAATACATAATGGAAATTGAATTTCTATTATGTTTTTCATAATTTTAATTCATGAATTTTTATTATGTATTTCATAATTTTAAATCGGCAATTTATATTATGTTTTCATAATAGAAATTCACGTATTATTATTATGAAAAACATAATTTTAATTCTTCAACAGAATAATTACGAAATAAAAATGTTTGAAAGAAGAGATATATATTTTTTTCCTCTTTTAAAACGATGTTATTAAATACCAAAACGGCACGCCAAATCGGACCTGTACTGGCGACTATGTAGATAAAGGTGCATAAAGTAGAGAAAGAGGGGAAGAAAAATCGATGGAATCATCTTGAACACGTGCCAGGTTAGGATGTCAGCCCCGATATATGTGGAAGAATCTGCAACTACAACAAACGGCGTTACAGTTCTCATTCTGGTTCTCATCAAATTAGAAATTTTAGTACTGATGGGACTATCTATGTGGCAGCACCCTCGCGCCTTTAGAGATCCCCTACCCTGGTTTCATCGTTCAACAATATTCTTCCTTAATCTTCATGATACCAAACAAGATGTTCTGGAGCTAAATGTATTCTTTGCCTTCTTTGCTCTCTGATCAATAATGGTCCGGAGGGTCTCCCTCTTTTTGCTCCGATGTAGTTGGGTAAAATACTGGGTTAGAATACTCAGGGCATCTTTAATTCAACTTTATACCCGTTCATGTTTAAACAAATATTAAACAAGAAATTTAAAAACTAAAACCAAAATGAATTTTTAAAGAGGAATACAAACATATTTACAAGTTGAGTATTTGAAACTTCGCTAATACATAAAGTAAACAAACTTTTTATTACATTTTATGTAAATATTTTCACTGCAGAACAAATATTGTACGCAATCCCAACAAAAAGTCTCTTTTTTGACTCAATACGATGTCCTTTAGATCCACATCAACATTCACACTGGAAAAAAATATTTTTTCACTTGAACATTTTCAATTATTCCAATATTTTTTTAAATAAAATTAATTCGAAAAATCCTTTAGTCACCAAATGAAAATCCCGACGTGATGCAGATATTCGACTTGAATAGACAAAGAATTATTTAAAAAAAGTTGTTGTCCGTGAACAAGAGAGGGTATTAATTTATAACCAGTTTTTGGCTCTCTACTATTATCATACAGTTCTATCTAGTCGACGTCTAATACGTTAACGAGTGTTACTTTATACACTCAAGTAGTTGAAATAGTTACCTACCGTGCAAAAATCGTTTGGACCAGGATCGACATAATACGTCCATGTATTTTTTTTTTCAGTTTCAAGTTCTGTTTGAGGTTAATAGTTTTTCGAAGGATACGTCTCAATGGTAAAAAAATTGTAATTGGCAGAGGATGAAAAGTTATATGCCAAATATTTTTATAGAAATGGCCATTTTGGCAAATTATTCATGATATTAATGAATTGTCTTATTCTGAGATCTACAAATCTAATCCTCTACTCCTGATAATTGCATTAGCAATAAATGTATGAGAAAAGAATATACGGAAAAATGTCTCAAGTATTTTCCATAGGATAATAATGTCTTCGGAGTTTGGCATCTGATTTAGCTTGTATGTATGTATGTATGTATGTGGAGTCTCAAAAACTAGTAGCTTCCTTAGTCCTATTTTCTGGAGGAATTTCAGGATATCTGTAGGCTTCACTTATCTAGCTTAATTTTTAATCAAAAATAAATCACATACTTACTATAATTTTTATTAATAGATTAATTTGTTTCAGGTATGTTTTCTTCCATAATCGCAATAGCCGTAAGTAAAACAAACACAACTCTTACTTTACTTGAAATATATATACTATAGTTTATAACATGATGGTCAAATTCCACTAGAACCTTCTTTAAGCACTGATCCTAGCGCCTGTGGAGTACAATGTATACTCTACAGTCACTCTATTTTTTATACGATTTATCAAATGTCTTACATAATTCTGGAATATCAGAAACTAATTGTACTGAACATGTGATCAGCAAGATAACTATATGTAACTCTGTTAACCAAGGTGGTATGGCCTTTACATTACATGATATTGATTGCAAGGACTTGAGCTGACTCTATCTCTAAGACCCAATTAAAGAACTTAGTACACACGTGGTCCTTGGTGATCTTTGAGTAACAGTGCATACCTCCAGTTGTCAGCTAAGGTCTCTGCTTCGGCCATACAAAGATACTGGAAGATCTCGAAGTAATTCGCATGGTCCAAGAGGCTTTTCTTTGCAGCACTCAACTAACAGTGTCTATCTCCAAGTTCCGAGTCTAATTCCTGGCGATCCTGTGACTAACAGAGACTATATCCATTTTTTGAAGGAAGTAACTGTTTCGGCACGACCATGTTGCTCTTTAGACCTGGTTTTGAAAATAATGTATAGGTACTTTGGATCTAACATATCTGGATTACCCTCCAAGACTTGACTCTACCTTAGATCTCAACATTTACGTTGTTCACGAACTCTTTTTGGTAAAACATAATAATCCTTTTACTAACAGTGTATACTTCCCAATAGGGATCACTACTTCAGTAATACTATGAATCTGGGAGATATCGAGCATTACGAAAATCCATGAAATTTTCTTGGTAACACATGATACCCGTTGGCTACATATATCTAGTCCCAAGTCCCAATTGAGGTAACTAACTCAGCAAGACCAAGACATTAGAAGATTTAAACATTTGCGTGGTCCAAGAGGGTTCACTTAATGGTCTATTGACTAACAGTGTCTATTTCCAAGCCACAAATGAGGTCGCTGCTTCGGCAATACTAAGAGACTGGAAGATCTCAACATTCTCAAGGTCAATGAGCTTTTTTGGTAACACTCAATCATCTTTTGGCTATCCAAGTTCCAATTGAGGTTACTGCTTCGGCAATACCAAAAGACGAAGATCTCAACATTCATAGTTTCCTTACACTAAAAGTATCTACCTATAAGTTGTAACGGAATTCAGCAGTACCAAGATGCTGGATCATCTCAACATTAAACTTATTGTAAAATTTAGATAGTACATATTTGATATAAGATTCAAGAATAAAGCGATACAATGTTGACATCGAAAAAAGATATTATGCAGAATAGAATATGATTTCTGACTGGCCACTGTCAACTGAGTAAACACCTCCATACTATGGGGCTAGTGGACATACCTATATGCAAGATTTATGAACAGGAAGATGAAACTGTCCTTGATCGGAGTTATCGTCAATAAGAGAGTGTGCTTTCGGTGAGTCTTGGCCTACACTTGCCGATATGAAGGAGATGTCTCCTAGTAACCTGTCCACCTTCCTGGAAAGGAAAGGATGGACGATGACTTAGGAAGACAACTCCTCGGGAAGATGCACAATGGGTCACATGTGGCTTAAGTGTGGGCCTAAACTCACCCTCCCTACTCTACAGATACAGTTATGCAGAATAGTAATTTTATTTGCAACAAATACAAAAACTATGTATGAATTCAATGAACCTTTTATTTTAAATGAAAGTAAATTTTTTTAAAATAATTACCTAGTAAAACTATTAGATCGTAACTGATTATTTTGACGAATTACTTTCTGTCAATTCCTAAAAAAAAGTAAATTTAACGGTAATTATGAAAAATTGCTTTTTAGTTCCACTAATATACAACCATAGAGATTTTAATAGATTAGTACTAACTGATAGGAAAATACTAGGGATAGTAGAATGAACGTTAATATTATTCCTAGCAAATATGTCATAGTTTATTTCTTCAAGATTGTCGTTTTCATCGCTTGACAACTAATCCCTTTCAATTGCATTATTTCTGGATATTGAGCAGAGTATTAAAATAGAATTAAAACGTTTGTAGAGAAATTAAAATTGAGTTAGCAACATTAAAAAATATACAACAATTTAAATAAAACCGGCCAAGTTCGAGACGGACTCGCGCACGATAGTTTCCGTAGGTTCATTACCTATAATTATTCAAATGATAAATATTTTATAAAAATGAAAAAATATCTAGGAGACACCTAGGTAGGAACCAGAGACCTCTCGATCTGCAGACGAATGCTCTACCACAGCTAAATCTCCTCTTATAACAAATATAATATATTATCAAGTGCAAAATCTCGTTTGTTGTATGATAGCCCACTTACATATTTATTTTATTCTGTTATTATTGCTGTAACAGAAATACAACATCTGTGAAAATTTCAATTGTCTAACTATTACGGATATAAGCAGGAACAAACTATGCACCATAACGGGGCTTCTTACGGGTCGCTTTCCCACATAGGAGTACCTGAACAAAATGGGACTGTATAACGGAGACCTTACATGCAGAATATGCAAAAAGGACACCGAAACAGGAGGCAGAAACTGTATGGTAGACCCCAAAGTACTCCAGAAGACTTCTACAACCAACCAGCAAAGAGCCTGTATGAGCTAATACAGGGAACGGATTGGCTGAATAGGCTGTAGTTAGATCACTAGGAGGATACACAATAAGCCCAGGAGGCAGAGAGAGAGACAGACAGGCGGACGAACATCTATTTTTTTTTGGATAACACTATCTGGATTTGTACCGGAGACCTTCACTTGGTGCATGATTACGTTGCCCCAAGAAGCCCAACAATGACATCTCAATATCTAATTTTTTCCACAATATACACCTATGAAACATATAAAGTATCCTTACTTTTTTGAAATTAAGAAAAAAAACTTGAGCGTTCTGTACATTGGGCGGAAAGTTTTATAACCAACACGTTAAACTTATAATTAGGATCCTTTATAAACAAACTAAAATATTTCAATGTCATTCGTAAAAGCTGGTGCTTCTTCCACAAAATAAAGTTGGCAACGCTGTTTCCTATATCCGTGTATCGTTTTGCGGATTGCACTATACACTATACGTATAGTAATGTTAGCTTTATCAAAATATGCAGTACTGCTCTGGTTACGATATATCTAACAAACTAATAGTTCTATTTCTACCACCCAACTGAATGAAACCATTTAAATCGCGTTTTAAGATCGATTTAGATTGGTTGCTCTCCATATCAGATTCTAATTGACATTCCGTTTTATCTACTTCCGTTTGTGGAAGTTAAATTGACAGATAAAAATGAAAGATGGGTCTACTGAAAAATATATATAGTAGCATTTACCTGCCTAATTAGATTATTCAATGACTGTAGAACTGCCTTATTGGCTGAAATTGTTATTTTCAACTATATTAGTGACATTTGATTGATTGATTGATTGATTGATTGATATTCTGTACACAAAAATTGTAAAAATCTGTGTACTTAGAGGATTGGTAGCAATACGGAGTTTCTTTTTCGCTTATGGGATTATTTTTTAAAGGTTCCAGTCCGGTTTAATCATAAATCAAAATATTATTTTAATTTGGTACGAAAAATTGTGACTAATTGAAAATATTTTTCTCGTCAGTTTAGGTAGTAAAATGAAATGACATCGTAAATATGATTTTATGGATGTTTAAAAAAATATGCGTAAAGGAAGTTAGGAATAAACAACAGTGAAAGTTATTGAAATTTTATTTAAATTTATCGAAGTGCTTATAAAATGTAAACGATACTTTTTCATTTGTCGCAAAAAAATGATATTTCCAGAGCCCTCGAAAAATTTAAACGTTTAAATAGCAAATTGTTTTTCAAGGTTATTCTAAAGTTACGGTTGAAAGTGAGAATCTAATGAAAATATAAGTTGAAGTTGAAGAAAATAATTGAATTTAAAAATCATAGAGTTTACAGTTACAAGTGAGAATTTATCTGATTTTACAGTTAGAAAGTAACAATTTAATAGTGATAACAGTTTTAACTGAAAATTTTAAGAAAAAAGCTAGAATTTAACTGATTTCGTCAGTTATTAGTGGAAATTTGAAAGAATTTGCAGTTTAATCTGAATGTTTGATCAAATTCATGGTAGAAACTAAGAATTTTACAAAATTCAGAGTTTAAATTGAGAATTCACAGTCTAAACTAAAATTTCAATAAAATCAACAGTTTAAGCTGGTTTAAACGGTTTAAACTACGAATTCAATTGACAGAATTCACAGTTAAAAACTGGAATTTATCAGAATACATAGTTTAAATTGGAATTTTTACATAATTTACATTTTAAACTTTCCTATAATTTGAAAAATTAAATTTGGGACATTTTTTTTTTCGTAAAAAATACTGTTCAAGCTAAAGTCTTAACATATTT
Organism: Galerucella tenella; assembly: GCA_910591685.1. NCBI lineage: Eukaryota > Metazoa > Arthropoda > Insecta > Coleoptera > Chrysomelidae > Galerucella > Galerucella tenella. The sequence goes on from CAJUYH010005369.1 coordinate 34,211, forward strand.
TACAATTAAAATTTGGGTTTCAACGGGGACTACAACAAAGGTTACAGCATAATTTGTAATCTATGACCACAGTTGAAACTAAGAATATATTAAATAAATTCATGAAGGAAATTTTATAGAGTTTGGACCTTAACTGCCCAGTTCATTTTACGCTCTATGATATAAGTATTTTTCAGAATGAGTTAGCATTTGTCGCTGTCATTGAAGCATTGTTTCACTAAGATAGCTGTCAATTTCATAAATATCCAAAAACAAAGACACAATTTTTTTTAAATAACAACTTAACCATAAACCGTGTTTAATTTATCTTCACTTTCTAATACGTCTCTGACCTTTCTCTGACAGATCTTTGTCACCCACGAGATAACTTGGCAGCACATTTTCTTACATGTGCTTTACGAGATTTTTACAAATTACAAACTGGATTTCTATCTATACTTGATAATAATATCGATGAATAAATTACCAGTAGCGTCGAGAAAGAGAATTTTTAAACAAGGAAATGAGGAGTATAAATATTACTCATTGTTAATAACTAATAATATTAATAATTAATCTAACATAATTTTTAAAAGCTGAACAATACCGTATCTTAAAGGTTTCACAGAAATAATTAATAAAATTGTTCATAAATTCAATGTTCGAACTAGCTTTAAATCTAACAATACGTTGAGACCTATACTAACAAAAACTAACCAAAAAAATGGAAAATAATCTTCAAAAAACTGCATATATCAGATATACTGTGAATGCGGCAAATTTTATTGAGGTGAAACATCTAGACCATTGGAAGTGCGATTTAATGAAACCAAAAGTGTATTGAAGATAGATAGTTCTTTAAGTCAGGTATTTGCAAACATGATTGGGAAGAGGGGCATAAAATTTAATGGAATTCGGCGCACATAATATTAGAAGGGACCAATATTAAAATACGAAAAATCAAAGGAAGTGCTTTAATACAACTAAATGCAGATAAATGTGTAGCTAGTATTTCAGCCGAATGTAGTCAAATTTGGTTACCAATGTTGGAAAGAGTAATTTCCAATAATCAATTACCTGATGCGTTATCAGGATAGCATCATAAGTTTTTGTCCAGGCTTTCTTATGATTTATCATTGGAACTAGTGTGCAACTAGTGTGGATATGATGGCCATATCGCACTAGGACGATGTTTGAGCACGACGCCGTAGGCGGAGTGCTCAATCGTTCGAGTGCGATATGGACAATCCACACGAGTCGAACAGTATATTTTTTCTACGACCCATTCAAGAAAAAATATAGAAAATAAACATTTGAATAAACTGTAAAATAAATATAACTTGAAATTAAAAATGTTCAACAATTTTATTCATAATCGTACCAATTCAATTTTATGTCTCCTATGTACCTTTATCGTTAATAATTATGCAAAATGCAAAATATTTTAAGCGTCTACCTGTTGTCGTTATCAATATCAAGCAGAATAATTATTTAAAAATAAAATCAACAATTAAAAATATGTTGCTTCACGGGGAATCGAACCCGGGTCTAACGCGTAAGAGTCTGGTATGTTTACCACTCGACCACCGAGATCTATTTTAATCAAACGTCAGAAGTATTACATACTTTTATAAGAACTAACTTCCATGGTAGTCCCTTAAATACCCATTTTATTCTGTTTTTAGTATTTGTTATTAATTTATACGAATTATTTTATTTAAGTTTATTTTTGTAAATGAATATTCTTGATCCAGTGCTTCTGAAATAGATTTTGACAAGTTATTTTGACGTTTCTTTAAATTGAAAAAAAGATGAGTGACGAGTACTAAACGCGAATACTGATTGGTGGATTTCATATAAGTTCTAGGATGTATATGAAATCATATACATTCAGTTAACCGATATGGCCTACATTTCCATACTCTAAACTGTGCAGGAAATGGATAATATACATGTGGGTGTAGAAAAAGAATATTTATGTTCTCCAACCCCTTTTATGTCTGAATGACGTGAGTCTAAGCCCAGAAAAACCCCTTTTATAGGAGTGCAAAATTCGAAAAATTTCTTTTTAACTCGCTCTCGTAATTATTCATTTAGTGAAAATGAAAAATTATCTGATTTCACTTTGTTTTAACTGTTAAACTGGATTGTCACAATTATACTGAGAACAATTTCGATTTCATAATGGTGATTCCAAGTAGTACCACCAAACCGTGTACGAGTACCGTAAACTTCCACAATGAAAGTAGGAGAGTCAGCCTCACTTGTAGGTCAATCTAGTACAACCAACTGCATACGAGGTACAATTGTTATATATTCTTATTTTTAGAATAAAATGAATTACTGTTGGAAGATACAAGTCTAAAACAAAGTGAGTATTTATTCCTACCTATGACCATTGAAAAGTGTTTGTTTCTATTGTTCACTTATATACAGGGCGGAATATTTTTCTTGGCACAAAATAGTTTTTTGTCATGAACTCGTTTGAGCAGATCATTTTTTTATAAAACCTGAAATATTTAATGTAAAAATGCGCTTTGCTACAAAATCAACATAGTCGCATTTTTATACTAAATTTTTCAGAATAATGAAAATCTCGGTTCTTAAAAAAAATTTCATGCTGAATCCAATGAAGTTAAGTGAAGTACGATCCAAGAACTGGTTCTGAAGTTATAGCCCAAAACATTCGAAAAAGTGTCAAAATCCTTAAGTCTCTGTAACTCATAAAGTTCAAATATTCCGATATTTAAATGCAGATTTTCGGGTCGATTTACAAAATTTTTAGATTCAAATTTATCGGGAAACTGCGGATGAGGATTTAGAACTTTTTTGATGTGAATATCTCACGACCCATGAAAGATATGGAAAATTTTTAAAAATATAAGATTTGGCCAATGAAACGTTCTGCAAAAATATCTGATAAAAGTTTTCCAAAAACTTGATTGTAGCGTCAAAAAATTGGAAAAAACTGGCAAAATTTATTACTAATTTAATTTTAACCTTGAATAACTTTGAATGGAGTGATAATATCCAAAAATGTATGTTCTCTTTTTTGTAGAGCGTCAAATTCCCTACAAGAATATATCTTAGTCATTACGAAGTATTACCTCCTACGTGAGTTATGAAATTCCCAAGCACAAGACAATTTTGTTTTGAAAACAGGAATAATTATTATCAATACAGCACCTCTTAATATAAATATGAAGAGTTCAAAGTTTCATAGTATGTTATTTTCGTTGTCCAATAATATTTTCAGTGTATTTATAGAAAGAAAAAATAATAGTCTAATAAATAAACAGTCTATATTTTTCTCTCAAAAGATCACTGAACTATGAATTTGAATTACTATTTGATATGTTGGCACATTCCACATTTCTGTAAACTTTAATATTTTTTTCTACACCAAGGGCCGGTTTTACAATAGAGATTTATACTAGGTATAGTTATTCTGGGAATAAAGTTATACCAGAATTTATACTTAGTTTAAAACTAGTTGGTTTTACGATGCTTTTTTACACCGGTATAGCATTTCTTGGAGTAAGAATTGCTATACAGGTGTAAAAAAGTATCGTAAAACCAACTAGTTTTAAACTAGGTAAAAATTCTGGTATAACTTTATTCCCAGAATAACTATACCTAGTATAAATCTCTATTGTAAAACCGGCCCTTAAACTAACAAAAAAAATCCATTTGAAAGAAAAGTCCTGAGTTAAATAGCTGTTGACTATTTATCTAAGAGCCCCGATATAACTGAATGATGCAGCGATGTTGTAAAAGAAAGCGAAATTGTTAACATCTAAACTTCCTTTTCGCAATACATATTCATACAATACTTACTGCGTATTTTAAAGGTTGTATTTTTATCGTCGTCAAAACATTAGGTAATTTTAAAATGCTACTGGCTATTTTACATTTTTACTTTTTTTATTAAGCTGTGCTAACCAATTTTATCGATTAGATATATATGTAAATAAGCGTTCGGATATTAATTATTGTCACTTTCCCTTTTATTGATGGCGTGTTAAATACCATGATAAATTTTAGTTGAAACACTGCTAAACGTTTTTCGTAAAGTGGGATGAGCAGTACGCCTCCTAACCTACAAATATAACTATCTTAAGAATGCTTTGTTAACATTTTTTTATCCACTTCAAATTACAAAAAATATGAACGTCTACGCAAACGCTGAAAACTCACTACGAAATAAGTTTTAATAATCACTCCTAAACAATGTAAACAATTCGCAAATGACGCAGACAGTAATCCTGATTTTCGTAGATCTGGCGCTACGATCTTAAGTTTAGTCGCGTATAATTAATATTTTATGTGTCATATGTCAATTTGTTTGAACCATAGAACTAAACACTTGTTCTATGGTTGGAACCAATATGATTTTACATACAACTGCAGCTTATGTAACTAATTTAGGGAAACCGTGTTATATTTTCGATCAAAAATGGCGACAACACCAATAGTTTCAGTGAAAAACTAGTTGCGGCTTAAATTTGAATAAGTTCCAATCAATATATTATGAATTGGGATATTTATAATGATATGAAGGAGGATCAAATATTCTAGGTTGACTTTAACACGTTTAATATTTAAGATTATTATTCTATAAATAAATTTAAACGTCACATTACCGATAATTAGCACAAAAATAATAAATTAAAATCAATAGCTCTTCCAAATCGTCGTGTGTAGAACAAACATATAACTAGGTACTGTTTATTCAGTACAGGATGTGGTGAGCTATCATAACCTAACCTATGTTTTGTATTACCAAAAAAAGTACGAAAAAGAAACATTACCTGAGTATGAAGGTTTAACAAAGCAAATAGCCAAGAATGGGAAAGACCAACTATAGAAGACTAAATCCTTCCAAACATATTTCTATCAATGATTAATGATATTGTTTGAGTGCGCAAATAATAGCATCAATGAAAATCATATTAAATAGATTTATCATATTAAATAGATTTACTGTCGTTTTGAAATGAACATATTAATATAAATATCCTCTGAACACCGTAGTGGGGTTACTCGACATTTATTTTTGTATATCTAAGCTGCTTTTTCCCTTCAACGTATTAACTAAAGATAAAAATGTCATTTCACAACAAAGTTATTTCTTTGATGATATTTTGTTCGTATTCTTATTTTATCTCGAGAAAGTTCGAATATTTTGGTTAAGCAACACTGCTGACGATGGAATATGACATTTGTTCATAGAAGCACTCTCAGCTTGTTTGACGTTTACTTCTGTGATCTGTGGCCTTAGTCGTCATTGTCTGCATGTTTATGTGGTAATAATTGTCGTTTTTGTTTAGTACTTTCAAAATTTCTCAAAACCTTAAAACAGCATACACATACAATACAATACAATACAATACAATACAATACAATACAATACAAT
>CAJUYH010005370.1:0-23504 GCA_910591685.1 Galerucella tenella
GACCAAATTGCGGAAATTCACCACTGCGCGCGCTGGGATAGTTTCGCTTATCCCCTCCAACGGTCGACACACAGCGAATAGAGCAGAGATAGGTGCGGTTGGTTTCTACGCGGATGGCCCGGGTTCGAAACTAACACATAAAATTTTTTTTTTTTCTAATAAAATTTTGTTTTTTATAGTTTTTTTTTTAAATAAAATAATTTTGTGTGTGTGAGGTTGTGATATTGACTGCGGATCCTTGCGGTTCCATTAGCCTAACCAATATGAAATAATTTTATAAGTTACATTACAATAATATTTCATTTAAAAAACTTTTAAAAACAAAATTTTATTAAGAAAAAAAAAAAGAGATATAATGTGCTAGTTTCAAACCCGGGCCATCCGCGTAGAAACCAACCGCTCCTATCTCTGCGCTATAACCTACTCCGACGGCAATTGTCAAATTCAAGTACTTTAATGACAGGTTGTTTTTTTAAATTTATTTTCTCAATTTTTAAACTTATTTGCTATTAAACATTGATTATTGTATGGCAATATTATCAGAAATAATGTACTTTACGTCCACACAAAATTTCATTAGGTTCTCTTTTTCTGGAAAGCAAATATTTAGGATTTTCTGATTTCCATGTTAAAATCATATGGTCCTAAGGTCGAGTCACCACCCGGTATATATATATATCCAAATAATGTATGCATTTCTATATGATCAGGATTGTTTAATCGCCTCTATTGATTTTAGAGTGAAAGAAAGGAAATAGATTTTCTTAAACAAGATATCAAAGAATTAGACAATCTCACGAATATCTCAGATTCCACATTGCAACTTGGAAATGAAATAACTAATCTTAAAAATAGGTTATTTGATACTGAACAAAAAAGCATGGATTTGGATAGCGACTTGAAATTGTTGCTAGACTTTGCTTTCGAAGCCGGAGCTTCTCTAGACGAAAGTCAGAACACTATACAAGGAGTTTCAGAAGATTTAGCAGAATTATACCATCATTTATGTACGATTAATGGACAGACACCATCCAGGGTAATTTTAGATCATGAAAAAGAAGGTTTAACTCTTAGTAAGTTATCGTTTGCTAAAAGTGTTTCAAATCACAAAATGTATTTCTTTTTTAGTGACAGAAACAGCTCCACCCATCGGAGTAATTTCAAAAATCGAGTTATTAAGAAGTAGACTGAAAAATGACATTTCACTACACGATCTAGAACCGCTAAATGATACTGCTACTTTATCGAGAAACGTTTCCACCATAGTAGATCAAATGAAACATTTAAGGACTGCAGTGGAAAGTTTGATAGAATTATCGAAGAATAAGAGAGGTAGTACCAATGATGGTTCATACGAATGTAAGTTATTTATTATTACAACGATAACAACAAATTACATTTAATATTAATTATTATTTAGCATCTCGTGATGAATCCAATGAAAGCGAGATCCAAGAACTTCAAGAACAAGAAAAAACTTTAGAATCGGAAACTATGATGAAAATGAGAGACGAATTGAGATTACTTAAAAAAGATGCAGCTGTTTTCTCTAGTAAGTAACTACCTTTTCAGTAGATGCTTAAATATAAAAATAAATATTTTATTTGAAAGCTTACTGATTATAATTTTTCACTCTGTGCAGCTTTGTTTCGAATATAAATGTCACAAACAGCGTTGTTCCTAGGAAAAAATTTTTAGTAACAGATTACCACGCAAAAACGTAATAGAATGTTAAAAAAGGCAATAGACTGCTCTTCCTCTTTTTATTTCCAAATATATATATACAGGATAAAGTGGTTTATTTATACGGTTATGAAATTTCAAATTTTGACACTTCAGCCAGAGATATTTCTTAGATGCTTAGAACATAAAATTATTTAGCAATTTAGTATTCTTCTTTTTTAGACTCTTTTGTCAATTTTGGCCCTTATAGTTGAAATAATACCCTTCTTGGTGTGCGTCATCGATTGTGACGTATATCCGGGTTTCCGGCATGTCGTTCATTTTATTTGCTATTTTGACATATAGCTAACCTTAAATTTGATAAATAAAATCATCAGGATCGTATTCATCCAAATTCGAATAGGCTATGAAATCAATAATTACCAGCATCTTTTTCTAACTGAAAATATTTCAAAACTTTCAAAATGCTGATGTTTTTTCGTGTATCTAGGCATATTTTTGTATTATTTAGATAAATATAACAATAAGATTAATATTCACTTCAAATAAATAATAATTGACCGTAAGCAACAAAGTACCTACACACCTGACAAGAACTGTCAGTGTGACAGTAGAAAAAGACGTAAGACACATTGCCGCTACGAAAGTAACGCCTTCATAGTATTTTGATCTCCCGATTGATAGGTTGCGCTGGCGCGTAATATAAACATCAACCAATCAAATTTTTGTAAGTCAGAGATTAGGGTTAACGTTTGTAAAACATTCAAACGGTTCATTATTGTGATATTTTGATTATGATTAATCACAGACCTGCCTTTTTTTCCATTTCTTCCTACGTAATGTGATAGAAGGAGATTAACAATCGATGACGCACACCAAGAAGGGTATTATTTCAAACATACCTGTTCTGATCCTGTGGGAAAATGTCATATTATCACTCATGGCCACCTTCCATGTATCATTCATGAAAAGGTAATGGATTTTTATCAAAACATAATGGAATAATAGATATGGTTAAAAGGAAAATAGATCTATTACGAACGTAATAGCAGGAACAACACTGTTTGGAGTTATGTTAGCAGTATTTGACAGAATGGCTGGTCAATTGCTGCTACGGCCGAGGCCAAAACATCCGACGAAGAAGCGAATGCACTGATGGGTAATGTTAATAACCACCTATGTTATTAACCAGTTTTTAGCGTTAATTAACGCTAAGTTAAAAATTGTTTGAAATTAACCACGGTTAACAATTTAGGCGGCCAAGCATTTTCTAGTCCGCAGACATCAGGAGTTTGCGCAGTAATATTTCCAGGTCTATTAAATAGCATTGCGCAAACTCCTGGCGTCCTTGACTGTCGAAGACTTCTGAATTCTGGAGCCTTTATTTACATCTCAAATAAGCTTTAATTATGTCAAAATTTTTGTTATATTTGGCAGAACACAAATATCTGATAGACAATTTTTTTTGTTAAAAATTGATAGTTAATAACTAGTTATTAATCAATGACCTACAAACAACATTATTAACCGGTTAATACCCATCACTGAGCAAATGTTCCTCGTTTTGGTCAACTTTTTTTTACGTTTTGCTTTTTGGAGCCATGATTTTCGTCTGTTTTCATCTCGAGGAACGTAAATGAATATTTTGTTTGTGCGAATTTATATTGAAATTTTAACAAAAACAAATAATCCAAAATGAAAGAGAATATCAATATCAATTTCGAGGTTACATGAGATGTCAAAATAAAAAATCAGGTAAGCAAACTTTACAAATCCTATGAAAATAACGGCCTGTCGTTTTCAAGGTCGTACGAAGATTTTTGACGTCTCGAAGGAGGGAGGAGTGACGTCACGTTCAAACCGCGTGCGCGCGCTTGCTTTCCGTAATTCTTATAATTTTTTTAGGATAGAATTAAAGCTCCAAAAAATAATAAAAAAAAAATAAGACGACATTTTTTTCATGAAATACGTCAATTTAAACCAATGAAAAAATTACCGAAAAGACCCATTTATAATGTTATATCCCACGACGAGTTAAAACTATCTGTATATATGGCAAAATACTTATAGTAAAATCATGAAAATGTCTATGTTTCGGTTTTCGGATGTGATCTTTTTAACTAAAATATTTTCAAAGATGGCAGATTTCCCGTTCTACCAGAAGTCGACTATAACTTTGTTATTTTAAATGGAACCCCCTGTATATTAGTACATTTTTGAAATCTACGTAAAATTTTAGTATACTGTAATGTTTTTCTTATTTATTTAAACGGTTTTTTAACGTGGGATAAAATTATACACTCACTATGGCTAATTACTATCGATTTATTAAAGAAACACTTACACACTATAATAATCTAAATTTATATACACACTACTTAATGTCTATTAATTTATTTACACTCGGTATAATAATTGTCCTAATTTATATTAAACACTATTTATATTCACTTTCTGTTCACTCACTGTATACTGAACTGTTTACCGATTCACTGTATACTGAACAACTCCCCGACTCACTCGAAGTCCGCATATATATAGCTCTCTCCGCAGCTCCAGAACATTCGCGACATACCATTGTACGCCTTCCACGCTGTTCGAGAATAGTCTCGTTATAACCTGCGAAAGAACATTTCTAGAAAGGTCGTCGCATTCATCGTTTGCGACAGGACCGGCTTCGGAATTAGTGAGTTCGTAACAATACTTTTGTATTGAAATTTTTTTTCGAAAAATGCACATTTTTTTAGTTATTAATTTTTTTGTAAAAGATTTGACGGTTGCAGACCCTTACAAATTATTTTTTAAGAGGGATACCCCCGAAGATATGAAAATGGTTTCTGTTCGGTTGCTTTTAGCAAGGTCAGACCTATTTGAATCTATGTTGACATTTTTGGAATTTTAGTTCTTTACGTCAGGTTATGTTTGAGCGACCGGGGGTCGCGACGCAAAAGATCTGACCGTTACGTTGCGTTATGTTACGTTGCTTCGTTATGAGCCTTGCTTGCGTGCGTGTGCTCTCTCCTGAGTCTCTCTCTCGTTTACGAATTCATATGCTTCGGCCGAGAATCGAACCCGGGCCGCCCACATGGAAGGCGAGCGTTCTATCACTGAAACGCCGATGCTATATTGAAATTGTATGCAAAGCTGGTATTCGCAGTGCTAGTGATCTACTTGAATCTGTTCGGATAAATTTTCATTATTATAGATAATGGTACGGTACCCTTCATGAGGGAGTCCGACTGGCAACATCTTCTTATAACAGCATCGTATATTTAAAAAGGGAAACCGTAGCACTATACAAATTGGACATTCAAGAACTGTACGTTTACCACACAAAAATTAGTGGAAACATAAAATTGAATTGTTAAATTTTCAATTTGAAGTTATATTACAGTTTATAGAAACTTTTATTTTCTAGATCTTTTCTCAAGTGGGTCGTAGAAAAAATATGCTGTTCGACTCGTGTGGATTGTCCATATCGCACTTGAACGATTGAGCACTCCGCCTACGGCGTCGTGCTCAAACTTCGTCCTCGTGCGATATGGCCATCATATCCACACTGGTTGCACAACCTACTATTTCTATCAATATATGCCCTTTTACATTTAAAAACAACCTGCCAAATGTCAAATCAATTTATCCATCCATTTTAAAGTTATCGAATTAAAACATTCAAGTTTTCAAAATTTCAACACCCTGTATTTCGAAAAGTAAATGTGCTAGACCCCTTAATCCTCACATCATTTTGTCCAATTTTACGAGAGGAATCTACATGCAAACGTTGTAATTACCCTTAACGTTCGAGATGCTTATACCATTTTTTGCGCGATCGTACTGAAATAAATTCCGAATAAAATAATTTAAATTTCTTCGAAATGAACGAAATGTGACATTTATACTTCTCGATCAGTTTAAAATATATTTTTCATTTTGGTGAAATTGGTGAAATTTATTACTTTTTTCTTTATTGTTTATTTACAGCATCGGTTGTCAGGTCGGTAGGTTGTGTTTACTGGTTTCTAAGTCTAACACGTCGGTAAGTGATTTACTTACCGTTCAGACGTCGGTAAGTAAATTACTTACCGACCACTGTAAAATGGTGTAAGGTCGATCAATCCCAAAAAGACTGAGATGGTCCTTTTCACCAGGAAAATAAGTTTATCGGGTTTGAAACCTCCCGAAATCTTCAAAAGCAAACTAAACTTTTCGGAAGAGGTGAAATACCTTGGTATTACCCTCGACAGGAAACTAACATGGAACTCTCATCTACACAACAGAGCAAAAAGAGCATATGTGGCTTATGAGCAGTGTCGGAGGACAGTGGGACGCACATGGGGTCTGTCACCCCGTGTTGTCACCTGGATCTACACTGCAATAATAAGACCCATGTTAACGTATGGAGCAATTGCATGGGGACCGAAAGTTCTACAAGCAACGGCCATCCAAAAATTATATCAAATACAGCGAATGGCTTGTCTGAACATCACAGGAGCCATGAGAACAACACCAACCGCAGCAATGGAACTAATTACTGGTCTGACCCCTCTGGACCTGCACGTCAAGGAGGTTGCGTTAATGGCCATGGTACGATTGCGCACGGCTGGTGTAAACCCCGAAGTAGGAGTGGGCCAATTGAGGTTGAGCCTATAGCAGGAAGCGCTCACTGCGCTACCTCTGCTGCAGGCAGCCAACGATGCAATTGAACCCAGGTTTCTGTTTAACAAACCCTACAAAATTCAAATAAAACAGAACACAGAGCCAGACGCTGCAAATGCAATACGCATTTATACAGATGGTTCAAAAATGAAAGAAGGCTCAGGATGTGGAGTTTACTCGAGAGCACTGAGCCTCAAGATTAAGTGGGGAATGGGAAACAATACCAGCGTGGTTCAAACAGAACTGGCTGGTATCTCAATTGCCACAAAAGAACTAACCAGAAGAGGAATTTCTGGAAAAAACATAACAATCTGCACTGATAGTAGACAAGCCCTATTAGCCTTGAACAGACAACGTGTTATATCGAGGCTAGTACTAGAGTGCCACCAAGATTTAGCTGACGCCTCGGCAGATAACAATATTATCCTGAGGTGGGTTAAAGGGCACGACAGGAGTAAAGGAAATCGCATTGCTGATTCTTTAGCCAGGGAAGCCGCTGGACTGAAAATTCTAGGACCCAGTGACACCTACGGCCTAACGACTTCGACAATTGCGGAACTAGCCAAACGTTACACCCATGCTCAATCCCTTTAGAGATGGGATGGAATCAAAGGATGCAGTCTTGCCAGGATCACCCTGGGCGACCCTGGAAAGCTGGCGCCGAAGAAATATTTGGCGATGACCAGGAAAAACCTACGTTTAACAGTAGGATTTCTGACTGGTCACTGTCAACTAAGGAAACACCTCCATACTATGGGGTTAGTGGACACACCTCTATGCAGGATGTGTGAACAGGAAGATGAAACTGTCGCATGTCTTATGCGAGTGTCCGGAGTTATCGTCAATAAGAGAGTGTGTGTTCGGTGAGTCTTGGCCTACACCTGCCGATATAAAGGAGATGTCTCCTAGTGACCTGACCACCTTCCTGAGAAGGACAGGATGGATGGACAATGACCTAGGAGGACAACTCCTCGGGAGGATGTACAATGGGTCACATGTCGCCTAAGTGCTGTGAGCCTACACACTCACCCTCCCCACTCTACAGATACAGATACAGATTACTCACCGACGTCTTAACCCTACATACATTTAAGTTGTCCTTAATAATACATATATTACTTCAATCATTACACAAAAGGAACAGAAAAATAAGAAGATTGATATTTTTTTAATGAACAGAATCGAACAGAACAATATAAAAAGTAATAAATAGCATGAAAACAATTTCACCAAAATGCAAATTATATTTTAAACTGATCGAGAAGTATAAATGTCACTTTTGACATTTCGTTCATTTCGAAGAAATTTACCTAAATTATTTTAATCGAAATTCGAATATTTCAATACGATCGCGCAAAAAATGGTATAAGCATTTCGAACATTAAGGGTAATACCGGTCTCCAGCAAAATTGGAGGCTTCGCTACTCTCAGCCTCACACACACGCACGCAAGCAAGGCACATAACGAAGCAACGTAACATAACGTAACGGTCACGGTCAGATCTTTTGCGTCGCGACCCCCGGTCGCTCAAACATAACCTGACGTAAAGAACTAAAGTTCCAAAAAATTTATGCACGCCATTGGGCGGCTTTATCTTTCAAAGGGATTAAAAATATGGGTCATCACATTAACAATAGTTACACTATACCTATTGATTTAATTCGATTTTGAAGTTTCAAATATTTAATATTTGGAAATTTCACGATTTGGTTGTAATTCTTTAATTCGTAAAAAAATTCCTATCCGAATAACCTTCGGACATTGATAAATGCTCAAAAATTTTATGGCAAATTTCTCAAGCTTGTTGCTTGTAGGCATCGGCGTCGGCCGGCGTCGGTCTGTTTCCAAGCATCAAGCTTTCGAAATCTGTCATAAAATTTTTTCGAACAATTATCAATGTCCTTGGGTTATTACTACTGAAACTTTTTTGACAATTCCAAAAACCAATCTTCCTCATTTTATATCATATGAACAATCTCAGCCAATCATGTCAAAATTACACTGATAACAGACCATGGGCAATTTTCACGTTGCTATGGATACATATTGATTTATTTCGATTTTGAAGTTTCGAATATTTAATATTTCGAAATGTCACGATTTGGTTGTAATACTGAAACAAAAAATTTCCTATCCGAATAACCCTCGGACATTGATAAATGCTCAAAAATTTTATGACAACTTTCTCAAGCTTGTTGCTTGTAGGCTTCAGACCTCCGCCTACGACGTCGGTCTGTTTCCAAGCAACAAGCTTTCGAAATCTGTCATACAATTATCAATGTCCTTGGGTGATTACTACTGAAAATTTTTTGACAGTTCCAAGAGCAAATCAAATTTCCTCATTTTTGATCATATGAACAATTGCACCCAATCATGTCCACATTACACTGAAAACAGACCATGGGCTGTTTTCACGTTGGTTGCTATGGACACATTGATTTATTTCGATTTTGAAGTTTCAAATATTTAATATTTCGAAATGTCACGATTTGTTTTAGCTCTGTATTTTTCCTATAATAAGCAAACATTTTTCTATCCAAATAACCCTCAGACATTGATAAATGCTCAAAAATTTTATGACAACTTTCTCAAGCTTGTTGCTTGTAGGCAACAGACCTCCGCCTACGGCGCCGGTCTGTTTCCAAGCAACAAGCTTTCGAAATCTGTCATAAAATATTTTCGAACAATTATCAATGTCCTTGGGTTATTACTACTGATAACAACCTTCAAGACCCATACGTGAAAATGGACGTGACAGCGCCGCAAAATAGTTCTAATGTGCGGAAAATAGGTCTAGTCGTTTCCTTGCTTTGACAGAGTAAATAATTTTAAACTTCAAATATTTTTGTGACTGTTTATTTTTTCGGTTAAGTTAAGTTGAAATATATAGTTTACGATCAAAATCCTTTTGAAAAAGGAATTAAAATAATTTAAAGACAAAATAAATGAGATTTGTAGCTGTATTGGAAATATATGATGGATTCTTATTAAGGAACGTACAGTAGGATTTAAAATGTTCACATTTTCTTGTCTCTGAATTGGGTCTGGAATGTTTATATTCTCTTCATCATCCAGTGGCCCTAAATCATCGATGTGTATATTAGCTTTGATACATATATTGTGCAAAACAGCACATGCATGTAGAATATAGAATAAATAATGATTATCTGGATACGGGAGGGTTTAGGTATAGGAAAGTATTCATGAATTTGCCTTATTGGAACTTTAGTTCTTCACGTCAGGTTATGTTTGAGCGACCGGGGGTCGCGACGCAAAATATCTGACTGTTACGTTGCTTCGTTATGTGCCTTGCTTGTGTGCGTGTGCTCTCTCCTGATATAGTAAATATATATACTCTCGTTTACGAAGCAGCGATTCATATGCTTCGGCCGGGAATCGAACCCGGGCCGCCCGAGTGGATGGCGAGCTTTCTACCACTGAACCACCGATGCTATATCAAAATTCTATGCAAAGCTGATATTCGCAGTGCTGGTGATCTACTTGAATTTGTTCGGATAAATTTTTACTATTGTTTCCATAATTTTTTTGCGCGATTGATCTTTTTTTTTATTTACAGCATCGATTGTCAGGAAGGTAGGTTGTGTTTACTGGTTTCTAAGTTTAACACGTCGGTAAGTGATTTACTTACCGTTCAGACGTCGAAAAGTAATAAATAGCATATATTTATTTATGTACCAAAGCAGTAAAGTGATTCTTTATTGGACGAGTCTGAAAATATGGGACGAGCGAAGCGAGGCGAATAACAGGCGAGTCCGATAAAGACCCTTTACTGACGTGTTACATACATAATTTTATCGCCAACTGCTCAGAATTCAGATTATAAAAAACTGAGGTATATTTCATTGTATTTTATTATGACAAAGTAAACAGCAAATATAGAACAAATCTACTTATTATATGTTATATTTGAATTGAAGGTACACCCCGAAGCATTATAAAATTTCATTCCTGGAGTCAAAGGAGTTTCAACAATAATTTGTTATAAATAAATCGCAAGAAAACTATTATCGAGCAGTAATAGGGAGAAGCGTGACACTGACAGATGATGATTTTTGAGTAATGTCGAAGTCAAAATACTTTACCTGCCGCATTTTACTTTACCTGCCGCAAATGCGGCATATCATATCATTTTCATATCCTAGTAAAAAAATAATTTGTAATGGTCTGCAACCGTCAAATTTTTTACCAAAAAATTAATAACTCAAAAAATATGCAGTTTTCGAAGAAAGTTTTCAGACAAAACTATACTAAAATTTTACGTAGATTTCAAAAATGAATTAATATACAGGGCGTTCTATTCAAAATTACAAAGTTGCAATCGACTTCCGGTAGAACCGGAAGTTTGCCATCTTTGAAAATATTTTAGTTGAAAAGACCGTATTCCAAAACCGAAACGTACAAATTTTCATGATTTTACTATAAGTATTTTGCCTTATACAGATAGTTTCAACTCGTCGTGGGACACCCTGTATAGTAAACTATTTGTCTTGATACATTTTTTTCACACAGATCTTCGAGCTATATTCGCCGCCCGTTGCGAAGAATACGTGACGCAAGTAGACGAACTCCAACAAAAGCTGAGCGTCGCCGAAGATGAAAAGAAACTCTTGAATCAACTACTACGACTGGCGGTCCAACAAAAATTGAACATCACCAAACGATTGGAAGACTTGGAGGTCGATAGAGAGATAAGAAACGCCGCCAAGCGACCTACTTATAGAGATTACTCGAGAGGCGGTAAAAGGTAATTATAGGAATTAACTAGCAATTCTTTTTTCAATCTAATTTTTTGGTTTTGTAATGAATTTTGCCAAAAAAATACTATTTTACATTCTTCATATCGAATTTGATTATTGTGGGCGCTAAATAGTTTTAGTTATTTACATTACAAGCTGCGAAAGCTTACTTTTAAGGGCTTTTGCAGCGTGTAATGTATTAAACTTTTCATTATTCCCCGATTTGATTATTAAAACATACAATTTAAAGATGCAAAAATACTCTGTAGATTGCAATAAAATGGGTAGAAAGCGTGGGTTAACGTTACATACTTTGGTAACATTCGTGTCAATAACTAATATTTTGACAACTGTCAAATAATAATTCTTCCATAAAGTCTACATCTTTCAAGTTTAATATTTGATTAGAGTATAGTTGAAAATGAATTCTATTGAAGAAGCAGCAATTATTGCATGCAGAAGTTTGTTAACCGGAAAAATCTAAAGACCATTGCAATCCAGCCTAAGAAATAAAGCCTATTATTAAATAAACTGGACGGCAATTCGAGTGCGGGATTAAGATACCTGCAAATGTCGGACGGGAACCCAAGTGTATTATATTGGTCATTAAGGAACCTGACGGGAACTCACGTGCACCGATAAAAATATATTATAGCAGGAAGACTGGTTAAAGTTCCTTTTATATCCACATCAATGTATCAATGAATTTTGGAGTTGTATAAATAGTAAATTTATTCAAACTTATTGCGTGGTAGTGAAAAAAAACTATCTGTGATCAAATTTGAATTATTTGGTATCTTTTTCAGATTAAAGAAATTCAAGTGAGCGACATACTACTGCGAGCTCCCTTGGCATTGGCAGAACACGATCCCTAGTTCAATAAAGGGATGTTTACACGATAATGGTCGTTGTTATGCCATATCAATATGATCAGTATTTCATTTCTACATAGTATATAATATGTTTGATCCATTTTTTTAAAATCATTTACGTGTTACTATATTGTAGTACATAATATTTTAATTAAAGTTTTTTATTCTTTTTGTATGTGTATGTTATATTCACAAAACCACGTTTGGGTTTTTAAAAATGTTTTTTATTTGAATAACACTTGAGATACAATAATATGATGAAAATAGAAAATTAAGTAATCAAGAATAAAATTGTAACTAACTGGATTGCATTAGATAAATCTAATTTATAAATTTTTTAATAAAACGTCAGCGTTAATTTTTATGTAAAATGCAATCTAGCGTCGTTCTCATGAAAATAGAGAAGTTGTTATCATCTTGAAATATGACATCAGTGTAACTCAAACGTCAGCAATATTTCGTATATAACAACTTCCCCATAAAATAAAATTGCTGGTAAATAAACAGCAATTTGAAATTAATAAAAATGAAAAATACAAAATTTATAAAAGTAAGGAATACAAAATTCATAAAAGGTAAAAATTACAAGATTAATAGAATTACAAAGTTATAAGGGTATAGCTTAATTAACAACTTCTAATTCAATTTCTTCGGGTGCGTCGAGCTTGGGTCTTCTTTTGGAAAGAATATTTTGAAGTCCGATAAAAACGTTATTAGATTTTTCAGAAATAGGCTCTTCTGTTGGTTTCTTGACTTTAATATTTCTAAAGTTGTTACACGTGTAAAGAACAATTAATAAGGTAATGAGTGCAATCGTAAAATAAGTAAACCAAGAGATATTTTTTTCGACAAACGGTTTGTTTATAAGTTCGTCTAAATCTCTAGAATATTGGTCTAATTTATTTTTCGTTACTTGTAGATCGTTCGCGTTAATGTTATTTAAATCTAGTTTTTCCAATTTTGGTATTTCTAAATTATTTGGTACACTTTGGCAGCAATTGTAGTCAATTACTCACTGGGTGAGGTTCATGAGATATATTAATAGTTTTCTTAGCGTTGGCTTGTATTTTGGTTATACCGACAAAACCGAAGCACTCCGAAAATAATTGTAAAATAGAGTTTTTATTTATAGTTAATGTTTCTGTTTTTCTGTTCGGACAGTAAACAGTCGCACGTACCGGTTCAGCAATTAACACTAGCCACATGTTTTCTTCAAGTTTTTGTACATTGTAACTTTGTCCGTTAACCACCGCACTTTTACAGTTTTCTGGAAATGTCTTATATTGATTTAGTAAACGGGCCTCGCACATTAAAGTGAATTGATATTATTGTTTGCCAGTGTTGGAAAAGTCAGTACCTACCTATCTTGAAAAATTGAATAGATGAGGCTTTTACTTGATGTAGATCCATAGTAAGTTATGAAATCAAACAATTTTATTTTGTTAAATCTACATTGTATTTAAACATAAAGTGACGCGTTTCGCTTACACAGTAGCTTTCTCAAACGAATGGAGGTATAATGAGAAACTTTCTATTTATACAGTGCCTTAATACTAAATTATACGGATGTTTAACAATAAAATTATAATCTATTTACAATGAAATGAAATGAATTTGTCTAAATATGAAACTCATTCACAACCATCCTACAGGAATCTTTCTAGGTAAAAAGGTTTAATAATGGAGAATTGTTAATATCAAGTTGGTCGTTAAGAAGATTATCTGAATATTTGTTTTTATTTATCTCTAGGGCTTCTAAAAGATTTAATTTGAAGGATTTAGTTTCTATGCAAACTTTGAATTTGAATCGAAAGAGTGTTGGTTTGCTAATAAATGATTTGAATAGTTGGAATCTAATTTTTGATTGTCATAACTACGTTTGTGTTCTGAAATTCTAGTTTTAAAATTCCTAAAAGTTCTACCTATATAAATTTAATCACAGTCGTCATTACCACATTTTAATTTATAAACTCCTGATTTATTTAGTTTCGAAGATTTGGATTTGTTGTTTTTAATGAATTTGGATAAATTGTTGTCAGTTTTGAAGCAAATATTTAAGTCTAAAGTTTCTAAAAATGATTTTATTTTTAAGGATGGTATTCCAAAGTAAGTTAAGCTTTTAAATTGGTTATTTTTGTTTTTATCAGAAGGAAATACTTGTGCTAGAGTATGTTTTCTATCTTTTTATTTATGATGTTGTCAATTAAATTTGGGTCGTAATTATTATTAACCGCTATTTGCTTTATTATATTTAGTTCTTTATTGTAATTGTCAATATTCAATGGAACTGTTAAAAGTCTATGTATCACACTATTGAAAGCTGCTAATTTATGACTGATTGGGTGGACTGAACTATTATGAATTGTAATGTCTGTATGTGATGATTTGTGAAATATAGAAAAGTCATGTCTATTATTTATATTTGAAATTGTAAGATCTAGAAAGTTTATGGACTTATTTTGTTCAATTTCTACTGTAAATTTGATATTTTTATGTATTGAGTTAATGTGAGTAATGAAGTTATCTAATTGTCTCGTAGTACCAGTGAAGCAAGCTAAAATGTCATCTACATATCGGTGCCAGTAAACAAATTTTTTACTACGGGGGTGTTTATGAATTATCTTTTCTATATTATCCATGAAAATTTCTGATAATAGGGGACTGAGAGGGTTGCCCATAATCAAACCCTCTTTACTGCTATAAACCTTTCCGTTGAAATGGAAATTTTAAGATTCTCAAAAAAGATCCTACTATTAAATTTCAGAAGGAAATAAAATTAGCGGTAAATAACTCCAAATCGATAATAAGCGTCAAAGAAAAACACAAATTATTTTTACCAAATCCACAACACCCTGAACTCTATTCACTAATCAAACTTCATAAAGAAGGGTACCCAATTAGACCGGTTATTTCTTTTTTCACAGCACCGTCATTTAAAATCTCAAAATTTCTAATAGATATAATTTCCAAATATTGTTCATTCAAACCTCAATTTTCAATTAAAAACTCAACAGAACTAATTAATAATATTCAAGATATAAAACTAACTCACTTGTCTAAATTCATATCTTTCGATGTAACAAATCTATTCCCTAGTATACCTCAGTAGATGAGATATGTATGTTCTACCATAAGTATAGGGAAATCAATGTTATCCGCCTCCGCCAAAATATCGCCTATACCAGCGGGGCGCTACGGTCTTACGGGGGGCGGTGCGGAGGTAATCGACGTAATCGAGAGTATAGATATACCGAGGATGGTTGAAAGTAGCGCAATAATGCTGTCAAAAAGGCACTAACACCTAACTTCGTTACTATTGGTCCGATTTGAATGGAACAAACGGCATTATGTATGAAAAGTGATGTAATTTATATATGGAGAGTATGAGCATGCGCAATAATGCTACCATAAAGGCACTAACATCTAACTTCGTTACTATTGGTCCGATTTGGATGGAACAAACGTCACGTCAAATGACACACGTCACGTGACACGTCGAATGTTAAACGTCACGTGACACGTCAAATGACACACGTCACGTGACACCTCTCTCCTGTGCAACGTGACGTTTGTCTCCTCACGGGGTGTTTTAAAGATTAAAAAAAAACTAATTTTTCTCTCGAGATATTTATTTATTTAGAAAATAATTATAATGGTAATACAGTATTTGAAAACCAGTGGCGGAGGCGTTGTACATTTCTTTCGGTACACGAATATACTCCAGTAGCGTGGCAGGGGTTTGGATCATGGTCAAAGTTTCCTGTTGCACACGGCGTACCATCAAATTTGCAAACGTCAATAATATGTGGAAAAATACCGAAAATGTGACATTTCTTTTGCAAAAACTCGGCTTTTTGTTGTCCTCGAACGTAAATGTAGTCTGCGGCATACAATAACTTGCTTTCTAATATTTCATTTACTTTAGAATATTCTACATCTCCTGAAGAGTATCGAATGCCGTGCACATTTCTTTTCAAGTATGATGTGGTCTTCTTGTCCTCGTTGCTCAATGTGGAAAACGGTTGCGGTGGTAAAAATATGTAATGCGAACTTTTGAAGCCAATTTCTATGGTGAGCTCTTTGGCAAGGAAAAGGCCGTCTACGACAAAACCTTGAATGTCTACGAATGCTACTCTCATGTTGACGTCTGCTCGAACACTAACTCCGATCAGCAACTAGTTCAAGCTTTTAACAATTTCGGTGAGGGGGAAGTATTCCATCACGCAATCGTGAATTATGATGCAATAGACTTTGGTATTTTCGGGAAAGCCTATGTTTGCTTCAATGTCAAGTTTCACATCGACTGTGGACGCCTTCATGCTTTCCTCCTGTTTCGAACAATCGATAACAAACAATGCCCGTTTCTTGAAAGAAGAATAATCCAGCAGGGGGCGCTTCTATGTGGAGTTTGCGTAGTTGAGATAGAATTCAGTGTAGTTAAAATAGGCTTCATTGTAGTCAGTTTTAGCGAAATCCAATTGCATTCTTTCATTGGGCCAATAGTCACCATTAAGTGACAGTCTTATACTTTGTACGTCGGCATTGTCAAATAAAGTCGGGTCAGCTGTACTCAAGTTACGTTTGTCGGTTTGAAAGAAAACAATAACAAAACGAGGTCTTTCAACTGAAGTGGATGTCTTGACAGCCCAAACTTCATGTCTTGCTCCTTTAGTAATTGAGGGTAATTCGTGTAACTCCCACTTCTTAAATGGAATAACTATAGGTTGATCTTTTTGAATGGATTTCATGAGATTTAATTTTATGTCGTCATTAGGAAAGATATGTTTAACTTTTAGCTCAACGCTTGTAATGTTTATTTTAGCTGTTGTAGTGGAGAGCGTTCCAGAGACATTCTTTTCAGTAATATATAAGCAATCATTATCATTTCGTGCCCGAACTAGTCGTATTGTTTGACGCCCACATGTAATCATGGAATAATCGTTGAAAATGCTGAAAATATGTTTGAGAGGTATTTGAAGGTTGAAGGACTTGTCGCTAACACTCAGAATAGGATCTTTCGGGTAATTCCAGCCGGCTATAGCCATATGATTGGAATCTTCTTGGTTATAACAAGTCATAGCACGTACGGCACTCACTATTCCAGGATCCCGAACTGTTTCCATTTCCCTAGCACTTTCACTGTACGTACATTAATCGAATAGAAAGGCTCCAACATTATTTGCTAATTTTACGTCACCAGCTCCGCGTGTTTCAAGCGAACCTTTAATGCACAACAATGTTTCGCTCATTGCAAAGAACGAATCAACCTGATTAATGCTAAACTCCACAATGTCACTGCAATTGAATGACTTTATAAATGGAGCATAGGTTCTGTATTCAGCCTTTCGAATTGAATCGTCAAACATCGGCTTACGGTAGATATCAAACATTGGAGGCATGTTGTCGTTTTGGCGTAGACGTTTTCCATACATTGTTGTCATTTTTCAATTTAAAACCCAGCGATTGCAGGACCAATTTGTTTGCGAACGTAAGCTGTTTCAGCTTTGGCGACTGCTTAGCTAATGAAGTTGAAAGTGGTGCAGATTGTCTTTTATGATTGATTATTAGCCCCATCGCGCTCTAAGCTCCAATACCAACGTACTTAGTTCTCCACGAAAGTTTACAGGCTGACCGTCCTGGTCTAAGGCTATGACAGTGATGTTGGTTATTTCACTTTGTGGTATAACGGGTAAGTAGAGCAAATTATGAGGAATTTCGTCAATAGAATATCCTGGATCTACTTGTATGACGAATTCGTAAATGGTATGAGCAGGTCTGTTTGCATCGAAGGCTCCAGTGGTAATGTTACAATCGAAGCGTATGCTAGATACTTTAATAATTTTGACGGGGAGATCTGAAGAGTGCAATTTGTTAGCGTCGAGTATTTTCGGTGAAAATCCCAATATTCTTCCAAGACTATCAGCTTCCATGAAGGAAATTTTGTATTTACTGGGAATTTCACATTTCAACGTATTGTGATTGGGTTTTAGTGAAAATACCGGTCTGGTTGAATTGCCCGCACCCAACTTATCACTGATAACCGCTTCAAGATCAGCAATTTCATAACATCCTGTGGGAAAATCAAAACTTTGAAGCTTGCCCTTGGTATCGTAGTAGTAAAACTTACAATTTTCAATGTTTGGTATACTGTGATAAGAATGAAAAGATCTTAGAGCTATTTCGTATTCATTCTTTGGATCGAGCACTATAGGCGTAGGAGGTTGAAAGGTAAACACGTGATTGGTACTGTTAACTCTAAGCAACTGCGACATGATGACTAATGAAATACGAGACATGTTTGAATTTAAATATCATTTTTTATTTTTTTTTAATGTTTGTTTACACAGGAAACAAGTAGCTGGCGAACTCGGAGGGCCGTCACAATGCGTCGTCCAATCAGGTCGGTTGTAATGGATGAAACAAGGCAGTCGTATTTGTAGTTCAAAATTTGCTCGATATTCATTGGGAAGTTTATGCCACATATCCAACAATTCCCAAGGTCTTACACACTCTATTAGATGTTCAATGGGAAAGTGCTTCAGTTCTTCGGCAGTGAAACTACTCAATGTTTTTCCATGGTAGATATGTTGTAGTAATAGTTCCGTCATTGTAGAAATTTCAAACACAAATGACCGCAATTGATTTGATCGTAGTTTTGATATTGGCTATTGTTGTAGAAAATTCGCGCGCTCTTTCCCAGATATTTAACAACTTCTTTCGGTGGCTTCAAGTTACCAAATGAATCGAAATACTCTACATTGTTGTTTATCTTTCTGTAAGCTACCCAATGACTTCCGCTATTCTTAGGGGTATCCAAATTAACCACTGCACATTCTCGTTTTCGGGGACCGGCTTTGGGGAGAGTGTCTCGCATGAAAACTCCTCGAAAATGTGGTATTTTAAGTAATTTTGCGTAATGTGTTATGTCAAAGTCGGATAGTGCGTGATTGGGTAGCTTTATTAGTTTTTTTTCAAATACAATCCAAAACCGCCTTTTGGGTACTTTTTCAGATATAGACCAGATCCTACACGTTCCATAGCCTTATTATGACGTACATCTTCTTCCAATTTCTTTTGCGCATGCTTTGCGTCAATGACAGTTTTAGCAATCCCAGCAGCACCACCTGACAAAGCTCCAATTGCCGAAAGGCCAGCAAACAAAGGGATAAGTGGTAGGAAACGTCCAGATTTCGCTACAGGTATTACTCGAGGAACCTCGACTTCTTTTTTCCCACCAAATTCTTTAATAAGTGCTTTGGCGGCTCGTAAGGCAAACGTTGCAGTGTCTCTCAAAGATGCCCCTTTTTTCATGGACTTTCCCACTTTTAGAATGACATCTCGATGCAAGGAACGACGTTTGCGACGACAACCCATTCCCAGCTTTCTTTTCACCTTCATTCCGCCTGTCACAAGTAATGCAGCAGTTTTCTCTCCCAGTGAAGCGTCTTTTGATTTGACGCGTGCCCAAGCTTTATCTTCAAGTATCTGATCGGCTTTGTGTCGTTCCTCGAGAGACTTATTCTTCCAGTAAGAAATATCGTGTTGTTTACAAGCAGCGTCCAAGGGGTTGATGCCCGGATCTCCACGATCAAGACGTTTTTCCAATTTTGTACCGGCTAAAAAAAAACAATCAATTTTTCTAAATAAAGGGGTGGAGGGGGTAGTACTTACGTCCACAGTACTGATAGCTAGGTAAGTGAAGTTCAATAGGTAGTTTATTGATGAGAGAATTTAAGAGACCTTCTCCTTCAAACACCAACATTAAGACTGATACGCGTAAGTGGTGACATCTATATTTAAAGAGTAGTACTACGAAAAACGGCACACACAATGAAAATAATTCAACAAGAGCAGACTATACCCATTGAAAATCTGGATTTCACCTCAACGCCATCGATCGGCAAACATGGTAAATTGTTACCAAATTCTTTCCGTGCCATTATATGCGGTCCCAGTGGGTGTGGAAAGACGAATGCCGTGCTGGCGCTCCTATTTAATCCGAATGGTGCGAAATTCAAAAATGTTTATGTCTATTCAAAATCATTATTTCAACCAAAGTATCAATTGCTGCAAGAAGTTATAGCACAAGTCAAGGACGTTGGCTATTTTCCATTTAAAGACAACGAGGAAATAATTAGTCCAGAATAAGCTCGACCAAATTCCATCTTCTTATTCGATGACGTTGCATGTGACGGTCAGCAGAAAATTCGTGAATACTACTCCATGTGTAGACATAAAGATATTGATGCTGCATATCTTTGTCAAACATACTCGAAAATACCGAAACAGCTTATTCGCGACAATTGTAATGTTATTGTGTTATTCAAGCAGGATGAGGTGAACTTGAAACATATATTTGACGAACACGTATCTCCAGACATGACGTTTGACACATTCAAAAATGTGTGTTCAAAGTGTTGGTGTGACCGCTATGGTACTTTGGTAATTATGAAGGATTTTACCCTTAATGGTGGTAGGTATCGCAAAGGATACGATAAATAAATAAAGCTGCGTCTTTAGTCCATACCAATATGTCTGACGATAAGGTTGCTACTGCATTGCGCAAGAAAAAAGTGTCCGAACTTGCCAGATCGATTCGCAAAAAATACTTGGCGTTGAAATTAGGTAAATCAGAGCAAGATGAGTCTATTAATAAACTATTCAAGCCGATATCTAAACCACTTGAAGAAATTGTACAATCCTCAAAGACATTACAAAAAACGATTACAAATTTAAATCCAAAAGAGGAAATAAAGAAGGAAGAAGAAGAACCAGATGATGTGTTTACACCTTTTCTCGAAACGGAACCGGTGGCCGAAACCGATGATCAGGCAATATTACACGTTCTGAATCTCCAGAAGAGATGCGCCCCGAAATTTCCCAGGAAGCTTTCGCAGACTATTTGGACCAATATCCTGCCATCAGTCATCAGTTCATTGAAGATTACTTCCAAAAAGATGATAAAATCGATAAAAATTATGGTCCGATATACAACGATGAAATCGGTTGGTCGTTAGGCAAACGTCGAATTGCGTTTGATGGAAAAACCGGTAATATAAACATACTACCTGAGAAAAACAAACAAGGAAGATATGTTATTGGAACACCAGGCTTGTATGAACTTCTGTTTTACCGAGACCCCAACTGAAGTTCATTTAGACACGTTAGATCGTCTTAAGGGGTCAAGTACTGAAAAATATCACTACATCATAAAACCTTTATTCAAAACAAAATCTCTAACGACGACGAATAGATCGTCTCAGGCATTTACTCGTCTAAAATCGATTCCTTCAGCAAAAGGAAAAGGTATCGATCGTTTGAGATATAATGATAAACCTATGGAGTATATTTATTGGGATGATGCGAATGAGTTGGTGGATCGTTTGAAGTTGTTGATTGCTTCAAAAGAGGCAGGTAATACGTCACACGACAACGAAATAGTAGCAATTATCAATGAACTCAAGGAGGCTGATATAATAGAATAAAACAAGTCGAAACTTGTTCATTTCAATTATGCCAGTCGATAAATTCGGACATAGACATCAAACGCCCTATGCGCGTTTACCAGCGAAAATTACGTTTCCTCATACACCGGACGGTAATATTGATATTGAAAATGTGAAAATATGTAATGTTAAGGAACCGACAACAAATAGTGATGCTGCAACAAAAAAATATGTTGATGTGCAGTTGAATGGCCTACGTGCTATCAACTCGCCATTAATTCAAACGCATGGTGTGGTGCTGCAGCAACAAGACCGTGATATAAAGGATTTAGCTGTAGGATTGAACGAAATGAGAAATGAGCTTCATAAGACGAAAATCCCCATATTACAGGCGAACATTACTAACTTACAAAATAAAACTAACGAAATTGATACATTTATTTCGCGAAATCCTCCTGTGGCAGCTAGGGATATGGCTACGAAGAAATACGTTGACGATTCAATTGTTGCAGCCAAAATATTTATTCGAAAAGAATTCACTGCTTCTATTAACATGTGGGTTGAAAGCATACGTGAGTTACAAAAAGAAATGACAGAAAATATCAGATCCATCTCTGATATGAAAACTAACGTTTCGGGCATTGTAAACAATATTAAGGTTATGAATACGAATACCGTTAACCGCATTAACAGTCTGGAGCTGAAGCTAGCTGGTAGTACGTCATAATATGTATTCTAAAGAAAAAATTCAGCTTGTAAACGAACTCCACAAACCGATACGGAAAAAATTCCCTCGGAGACGCACTATCATTAAGGGCCTTGACGATCTTTGGCAAATGGATCTTGCGGAGATGAGGAATTTTGCATCACAAAATAGGAATCATAAAATGATACTGGTCGTCATTGATTGTTTTTCAAAGTTTGTGTGGACACGCCCACTAAAGACGAAGACCGGAGAGGAGATTACTCGAGCATTCTCGGACATTCTCGCTCACACTAGACGAATACCAGAAAATCTGCAATCTGATCAGGGAAAGGAATTTTACAACAGCAAATTTCAAAATTTAATGAGAAAACACAACATAAATCATTATAGCGTATTTAGTACAATGAAAGCTTCTATGGCAGAGCGTGTTATAAGAACGCTAAAATCGAAACTCTACAAGTATTTCAGTTTAAATGGCACCTACAAATGGATTGATATTCTGCCTAAAATTACTCAAAACTACAACAATACAAAACATTATTATTATTGTGTAAAATCGAAAAGGTTTTTTTTTTGAGTAGTTGGGTGGCTTTGGCAGAGACCAATTAGCCAGATTAATTTGACGAGTTATTTACAAAGTTATCTTGTAAACAAGTTGAAAAAAACAAGTTGAAACAAACTTCAGTGAATCCGTCTTTTTGGCATATCTAGAAGGAATATCAAAAATATGTAAGGCGTAAACTTGCTGGAGTAAAAGTTTTATATGATAAAATCAAGTGCGCTAGTTAAAAATGAAGTTGATTTAAGCAAATATTTCAAGGTAATAGAATTCTTAAAGAGGAAAAATGATGAGAATGGCCCCAAAAAGTCAAAATCGTTCAGCTGAAATCAGTTATGGAAAAACTGTTGCCATGGCAGTCATTGCCATGGTATCGGGTACACAAAAACCTAAATCATATGGTAGGGAAATGCGTGGTTACCAAGTTGACCACTTCCGTTTAGCTGAAATAAGTTGTAAAAAAATTGTTCCCAAATTACCTAACCATTGTTATGGTAACACGTGAAGAAAAATCCAAATCTTATAGTGGGGAAGTGCGAGGTTGTGAAGTTGATATCACGAGCGACCCGGCGCGCATTTTTCACAGTCTGTTTGTAGCTGTTCATTCAATTTTCCGTTTTGCAAATTGTGTATGTATTCCTGATAGTATACCTATTTGAACCCATATTTCAGAAATATGTAGATAATGATGTGAATAATTTTTTTCCTGTAAATGCATCCTTTCATAAACCTCTATTATGTACACATAATGCGTAACCGAACAATACCCTGTAATATGTTTTTTCCGCAAATCGCTAGGAAATTTTGACATTCCTGTCAAAATTT